>CAKNYM010047152.1:15200-28201 GCA_932195095.1 Andricus curvator | reverse complement strand
AAAGTCCAGCCGAAAGTCAAAGGACAACCACCATTCGAAATCAAATGACCGGATCTCGAAGTTCAAAGAAAGGTCCAGGGAAAGGCTTTCTACATCTCGCAGCCCAAGATCCAGCGAAAGACGTTTGAAATTGAAAGAAAGGCCAACGGGAAGGCGTTCTACTTCTAGGGAAAGCTCGTATGTAAGACAAGAGGAAATTAGTTCTCACCGAAATGGCACAATAGGTTCCAGCCAAAAAGGAAGTTTCTTCAAACTTAAAGACCACACAAAAGATGAAGCAGGTATTACTCGTATTTTAAATATATACTCAGGGTGGCGATTTGTCCTGGAAACCTTAAAAAGCCTAGGAATGACCTGGTATTTTTTAAATCGCGAAAAAAAAACCTAAAAATGACATAAAATTTAACTTAAAGTCCTTGATGTTTTGAGTATGCACTTTTAAAGAAATTCGTCTAAAATGATCCATTTTTAACCCATTCAAATATAATTTTTTTAATTGAAGAACATCACAATTGTTAATACTTAGCCATGTTTGACTGTTTATTTAAACTCAACAATTATAAATGAAGTATTTAAAACTATACAATTTAAAAGTGAATTGTTTGAAACGGAAAACCTTGAATCTTTAAAATTTCAGAAAGCCAAATTTAAAGTTTCAACGTTACAACTTTAATTATTATATTTAAAAGATTTTCATTTGTGAGTGGAACTGTTGAATTTTAATATGTGAATAACAGTTGAACAGTTATATATTTGGCGAAAATTCGAATAAGTTTAGGAGATATTTAGAATTTTTGAAAAGATTCAAGCCTAATTTAAAACTTGAAAAGACTTAACAACATTTGAAACAAAATATCGATTTTTGGAGATTTCGAAATAAAATTTTTAGGTTTTTTAAAAGGATTTCAAAAGGTTTTAAGAGAATAAAAATTTTTTCTTAAGATTCTTGGGAAAATCAAAAATGATTTTTTATGTTGAAAAATTAATATTAACAGAATACTTAAAACGATTTCAAAACAAAAACAAATTTTTATAAGAAACAATTGTTGATTTAGACGAAATTCGAGGAAATTTGAGAGATATTTAGAAGTTCTGAAATTTATAAAAAATAATTAAAAACTTGAAAATATCTCGCATAATTTGAAACAAAATGTAGATTTTTATAGATTTCGAACAAACATTTATGTAGCTTTTTTTTGAGAGGTTTTGGAAGAATAACAATTTTTATTAAGACCCGCAGGAAAATTTAAAATAATTTTTTATTTTCAAAAATAAATTTTAAGAGAATATTTAAACATATATATCAAAGGTTTTCCAAAATTGTAAAAAATTAATTTAATTTCGCAGGATTTATTGAAAGTTCTAGGAAAAATTGAAATCGTTTCCAAAGAGATTTTTTTTTCTTTTCCTTGGAAAACTGAACCATTATTCATTCATAGCTATAGTTAAAATAAAAATAACTTAATTTCTACTTTAAAAAGTGTTCAGTTAAAAAATTTTACTCTTTCAATATTCAATGTTTCTAACTTAAAATTGCTTAAAATTGTATAATTTTGAAATTTAAAAATGTGTACACTTATTTTTCCATTTAGAGCATTGAAAATAATAGCGTGGATTTTTACCTTCACCTTTAATCTTTCAATTTTACAATAATTCATAGAAGTTACAAATTTTCAATTGTTCAGTTTAACGATATTTATTTTAAAAAAGTTTAATAGAAAACTGATAAAAGCTTTCATTTTATACGTATAAATTATTAAGCTTTTGAATTACAAAAATTTTAAGCTTTAATTTAAAAAGTTTAAAAATTAAAAGAGTTCCACTTTGAGTGCTTTAGTTTCTAGTTCAATTTTTATAACCTGGAAAAAAAATTTTTTAGTTTTGAGAGTTCGTATCTTTGAATTTCAATGACCGAGAAAAATGTTTGTAAACTGGGAAGAAGCCAGAAGATGACCGGGTATTTTTGTTCGACGATTAAAACGGCCCCTTGAATTATATTGCAAGGAATCTGTGATTAAAGCAGTATAGGAGATAAATACATAATTTTTCATCTGAAAACTTAATTTAAGCTTCTTACATGATTTTACGATATATTTTCTTCTTGACTACATACTATTTTTAAATTGCAATAATTCAAAAGTCAAATGTGACTTGATTTTCGTAACGTTGTAAATATATGACATTGTCTAAGGGAGTTTGAAACTATTGTGATTATCAAAATAGTATATAAATCATACTTAAGTTAATTTAAGTTGACCAGGAAAATAAGCTTGACCTGGAAATGACCTGGAATTTGAAATCATCTTATTTTACTTTCTTTTATGCAATAGAAGTTCACCAATCGAGTTTCAACGACGATGGATTAGATCACGAAATGTTTTTATATAAATACGGCTTTTCGGCAGTTCGAGAAAATAAGTCATTTGAAGAACCAATTTACGGTGGTGACACGGAAGATCAGACGACGGACGACAAATGTACGAAGCAACGTCCAAAAGTCGTAGATATAAAACGTGTGGAACCAAGGACTGACCTAAATAGATTTAAAAGTATGCTTATCAGTTACTACTGATGCTTGAAGCTTTTTAAGAATAGTTTTAGTAGCAATTATTCATTCAATTATGACTTACAGTCACTGATTACAATATTAATTTATAGGAAAATCGACTGAGATAAATGAAAGGACCGACCTAATTTCAAGAAGGCCTGAAGAAATACGCGTAGATTCTATCGAAAATGGTGAGAATTGTATTCATAGGACAGATCTTTGAAAACTAAGTGTGCTTAATAATTGGTTGTACTTATATATCAAGATTTTTAATTACGGTTTTAGTAGCAACTGTATAATTACTTTTGACTGAGGTCAGGGTCAGTATACGTCAGCAGGCCTCACAGATCGTTCCCTATTTCCCCCATTGTACCCTATATTCAGTTGAAGTCCCTAAAGTACCCTAATTTCAATATTTGGTCCCTATGGTACTCTATTTACAGCCCATGATGGAAATTAAAGAAAAATTATAAGATCAAAGCTTTCAAGAGTCAGGCATTTTGAAAAAAAAAGCAAAAATCAGGGAATTTCTGTGAGAAGTAACTGTCAAAAATAATCAGGGCTGCCAGACATTCACCATTAGACAGTTTTTTCTCAAATCACTTTTTAGTAACTGTTTAAACTGGAAAGACCACATTAAACACTTGCCACTCAATAAATTAACTCGTGGGTTAATCACTATTGAATTTAGGTCTATACCTGTTTCTAAATTGTCATGAATTCTTTTGAAATATTTCAGGGTATTCTTAAAGATTCCGCGAATTTTTTAATAGATTTCAATAATTTGAAGGGATTTTGAAGATTTTATAGTATTTTTAAAACTTCTAAGGTATTTCAAGAGCTATTAATTTGAAATATTTTAGGGAATTTTAAAAGATTCCAAGGAATTCTTTATTAATTTCCTTAATTTGAAGGGATTTTAAAATTCTCAATGTATTTTAATACATTTTTCAGGATTTCAGGAAATATCGTTATAGAATTTCACGGGATTTTATAATATTTTAGTTAATTTTCATGAATTTATTCACGAAAAGTGGCGTATTTTGTAGGGTTTCAAAGATTCGAAGAGATTTGAAATTATTTTTTGGAATTCACCCTGAATTCTTATTAATTTATCCTGAATTCCTTTCAATTCTTCAGAATTTTTTCATTTTTTTTAATTCACTTGAAGTCTTTTAAATTTACTTAATAAAAAATTGTCTTAAAAAAAATTTTTCTTAAAAAATCTACTTAATTCAATGAATTTTTTTGAATTTTTAAAAGTTTTTATTCAATTGATCTTGAGGATCAATTGGTAAAATAATAAAAGGATTTGAAATATTTCAAGGTATTTTTGCAAATACCCTAGCATGTTCAAGAGCTTTAAAAGATTTAAAAGGATTTCAAAATATTTTAAAGGATTTGCAATATTTGAGGGTATTGGAAAAATTTCTCAGGCGTTTTTAAGGGATTTGAAAAGTTTCAAGGGATTTCAAAAGATATCCGAGGATTTGAAATATTTTAGGAAATTAAAAAAATTCCCAAAATTTTTCTATTTATTTCAATATTTGGAAGGGATTTCGAAGACTTTGAAATATTTTTTTTTGCATTTAAAAAGATTTTAAGGCATTTTCAAGATATTTGAACAATGTCAAGAGATTTCCAAGGGTTTTAATAATTTTAAGAGATTTAACAAATTTTGCATGCGATTTTAAAGAATTTCGGAAGATATGGAAGGATTTTACAGGGCCTACAAGGTTTTAATATATTATAAAGGATTTCAAGGGATTTTATCAGATTTCCGTGGATTTCAATGATTTTAGCGGATTTTCAAAGCACTCAAGGTATCTTATTAATACATTTTCCAGGGCTTCAAGAAGTATCATTAGATTTCATGTAATTCCACAGGATTTTGTAATATTTTAATGGATTTTAAAGAATTTATTCACCCTGAATTCTTATCAATTCATCCTGAATTATTTTTAATTCTTTTGAATTCTTCGAAGTACACTTAATTCCACTGAATTAAATGGATTTTTAAAAAGATTTTATATAATTCACCTTGAAATCTTCAAACTCACCTTAAATTCTTAGGCATTTCATGAAATTCTTTTAAATTCTCTTTAATTTAACTGAACTTATTTCAAGCTTACTCAATTCAATGAATTTTTCCATATTTCTGAATTGTTTTGAATGCACTTGATGGTTTTTAAATTCAGTTTGATTTTTTTAATGAATTTCATCGAATTCTTCTCGTTTCCATTAAATTCCTCTAAGGTCATTCAAATTTTACTGAAATAAATGGATTTTTTCCATTTTAAAATTTTTTCTAATTCATTTGAATTTTTAGTAGGGTTTCAAATTTTTTAAATTATTTTTTGGAATTCACCCTGAATTCTTTTAAATGCTTCGGAATTCTCTTGAATATTTTTAATTCACTTGAATTCGTCTAAATTTACTCAATTCTACTTAATTCAATTGATTTTTTAAAAAAAATTTTAAGTTTTCATTTAATTGATCCTGAAGTCTTTCAGTCTCACCTGGAGTTCTTAGGCATTTCATCAAATTTGTTTGAATTCCCTTGAATTTTTCTAAGCTCGTTTCGAACATACTGAATTCAATGATGTTTTTTTTATATTTTTAAATTGTTAACAATTTTTTTTTTTTTTTTTTTTTAATTCATCTTGAGTCTTTATTAATTCCATTGAATTCTTCTCGTTTACCACAAATTTCTCTAAATTCATTCAAATTTTAGGAAAATGAATGGAATTTTCTTCATTTAAACAAAAAATTCCATTTCACTTGAATTCTTTTGAATTCAGCTTGAATTGTTCTGAAATCTTATGAATTTATACTGAATTTTTTACCATTCAAGCGCAAAAAATGTGATGTCAAAATTCAACATGGTGTAACTACCGTAATTTTGAAAATTTTCAAAAATTCTTTGGATCCCAAATCTCTCTTATATAGCACTATAATTTCACAAAGTTTACTTAAAATCGAACAAACACTTGCAGATCCTGATGTTCCTGACGTATAGTGACCCTTCAATGATTAGTGTTTTGATTTATAGGAAAGATCCCAGAAAAAAATAAAAAGATCGGCATGCTTCCAGAAAGGCCTGAAGAACTTAGTGATTTTAATCTATATGAACAAAATTCTAGTAAGTACCTAAAATTATGTATACACTTGAATGCTAGCACAATGTAACCAAGCAAGCACACTTGATCATGTTATGCAGTTTTTCATAAAAATATCTAATTGCAGGAAAATCTCCTGGAAAACGAGATGAACCTTTGCCAGAACCTCATTCTAAGCGGCTTAAAAATGATAATTACGAACATTACAAAAATGGAGATAGTTATGGTAAGCATTTAATATCATGTTCAGATCTGAATATTAGTATTATATAACTAAGTACAGACATTAGTTTATTCATTTTTTTAACTAGTTTTCGTTAAATGGAGTTTTTGAGAAGTTGTCAAGGCCACATGATACTTATTTATTTACCTCATACGATTTATACTACACCGACTTCTTTTTCGCAACATCTTACGTCCACACAATTTAAGATATCAATTTTTTCATTTAGGAAATTTAATAAAAAGAATTGAAGAACATCTGTGTACTCCTAACTTTTTTATAATTACAACTTTTTAAAAGAATTTTCAGAAATTAAAATTTTTGTTTGTAATTTCAGAAATTAAAATTTTTGTTTGTAATTTCAGAAATTAAAATTTTTGTTTGTAATTTCAAAAATTAAGCATTCCACAAATGTTCCTTAGTGCCTTCTATTTAATTTCCCAGATGGAAAATACGATATCTCAATTTGCGCAAACGTAAGTTGTTGCGAAAAGATCGCATGTACCTAACTGATCAAATAATTACAAATATTTCCAATAGGATAACTGAAAACATTCATACGTCCATCTAATATACATTTCATAAGGCATTTTGAAACTTAGTGTTTTAGCTGAAAATCTAGGAAATAAGCTAACCGCAGTAGTTTAGGATAATCTTCCGTACAGGTATTACCGTTTCTCTAAATCCCTGGCTTATTTAGGGATTTTAAAACACATTCAGGTCATTTTTATAATATCTTAAGGCTTTTTAGATATTTCGAACAATTTCAAACTTAGGCATAAAATCAGTTGTTATTTAGTTTTATAATTAATATATAGTTTATAATGAAAATTCATCAAATCAGTATAATTTAAAAGATTTGTTACGAAGCGATTTGCAATCGTTAAGCAATGAATACAATTTTTTGATCAACAAGTTTTTATTAAATCTTTTTAACAATTTTATGAGCGGCAATCTTTTTTTATTAAAAGTATACTTTTTTCCAGCAATGAATACAAGTTTTTGATCAACAAGTTTTTATTAAATCTTTTTAACAATTTTATGAGCGGCAATCTTTTTTTATTAAAAGTATACTTCTTTCCAAGAACTGTCCTTTAGTCTTTGCATAGGGACTTCAATTTGAATTGAAAAAACCTTTTTTACAAACAATTTTGAATATGAGACGTTACAAAACGTTAGAAATGAGGTAAAAAAATTCTTGAAATTATACTACTTCATTATCTTTTAATTTTAAACTGTAAATTAATTGTAAAATAAAGACTAATTTTTTGCTTATCTTTTAGATTTTTCTACAATAAATATCTAAAACGCTTTACGAATTTAGATAACAAATCTGAAAGTGTTGTAAATTCCTGAATGAACTAGAGATTCAGAGAAAACGTAATACCTGAATAGAAGATTTTCCTAGACTCCTACAAATAATTTTTTTCAGGTTATATGACCTTATCACGAGAATTAATGGTTTGTAAAGACAAATTGAATGAACTTCTCATTATCAATAAGGAGAAAGTATGTAGATGTGGAAAACGATTGAACGATTCTTATGATGCAGAGGACGATCTTCTTTACCCGGAAAATCCTTGTTCAACGTACGAACAATTCACTGATCTTGAAAGAAGCTTAGCGGAGCAAAGGAACGCTACGGCTTTCGTAAGTACATAATTATTTTGTGTAATAAAATAAATATTTGTGGGAATCCAATCGTACATGAAAACTGGACTGGTAATTGTGCCCGGTAATTTTCAAGAAAAACCTACAGCAATTGAACTTACTCTTTCATAGTTGTAAAATATTACTGAATTTGAGTGTGGATATCTAAGTTTCATACTGACGTGAATGAATACTTTTTTTATAGCAAATTTAATACTATTACGAAAATTGCAAGCTTCAAGCTTCTTGAGAGAATGTTTGGCATTGATATTTTTCAATGGATGTTCTTGTTATGAGAGATAATAAATTTTGTCGAGGTCTGTGACGCTTTGTTCATGTTTAAAATTAAATAATATTGCTTGCCGACATGTTTGCACTTGATGTCTGGTTCTTATTAAGGAATTATAAACTTATGTGGAAAAGAAAAACCACTGAAGATTATTGTTTACTTGTTGCAAAATCATAATGTACAAATTTAAAAAAAAATGTAGTTGAAAGTACTGTTTTAATGAAAAGGACATTTTTTATATAATTATAAATGCACTGTAGATACAATCTACAATGTATTAAATTACGACAATGATTTCAACTAAATTCTTTTTAAAAATGTCTACATTATGATTTAGCAACAAGTATGCAATAATTTTCAGCGGCTTTTAGTTTTTATCTAAGTTTATAATGCCTTGCTAAGGACTTGATATCAAGCTGAAACATTTTGGCAATTAACTTAAATTTAAAACATCAAAAACCAGTATAGGCCTCAACAAAATTCATTATCTTGTTTCTTTTTCTTAAGGAATTCACGTTAAAAGGCTATTGTTTAATAATACTTTAAGCTTTTTTCAAATAAAAGTAATAAATCTCAAGAACATGCATGTTTTATAATTAATTCAATAATTAAATTTTTTCATTGAAAAATTCAATAAATCATCGATTTACTGCATTTGTTCACAGCTTTAGCACCTCATTTTAATTTTTAATTTTAGACGAATTCTGTAAAGAATAGAGGTGGAAAGAATACTCCTATCGCAGTGAGATTAGCAATACAGAGAATTATGACAAACGAACTGTGCTTACAGTTTAGTTGGTCAGGAAGAAGTAATAGTGGGAAACGGAAGAGGACTTTTGAACCAACGACCGTTCGTAAACTTTTTGTGGGTACGTTTAATTGCGATTAAATATATTGCTTTAATATACATATACACACATATATATATATATATATATATATATATATATATACACGTATGTGTGCACTTTTATTGGTTGATTAATATTAACTTTTCATATTACAGACGCGATTCTATCATGCAGACGAGGCAAAGAGGATGCAACTGAGGAAATAATAATTACTGCATTAAAAGATTGGTTTCGGAGAGCTCGCACGCGAGTCAATATTGATATACAAAGGGATGAAAAGAATGCGGCTCGTACGTATCTTCATTTCCTGACTAAAAAAAGCCATTGAAAGCCTTTCTTTCTTACATATTATATTTTTATTAAACTCTTTTTCAGGACTTCGAAATTAAAAAACGGTAAGCTTTTTGACACGATCTGCTTTGAAAACCACTATTCTCAAGAATGAATGCTAAGAAAAAATTTCGAGATACGTATTTTCTTGTCTTATTTAACTAATAACTGATGAGGCATACATATAAATTGTAATGCGCCATTTTCAGTTACACTATTAACACTAAGGGATCTTTTTAAATCATTAAAATAATGTTTCATCACTAACTTTTATCCTATTCGAGCAGTTTAATTCTGGTTAATTTCTTTAAAGCATAAGTTTTACTAAACATTTTTCTAACTTAAAATCTGTTTGCTTATGAATGGAAAGACAATTGTTAGAATTTTTAAATATTCTTCTTCCGTTCTATAACAAATAGAACCTGTTTTTGGAAAATAAATGTGATAAACTTTACACATGTTAAATTTTTTGTAGCTTTATTTAGATTTAAAAAATTGTTTTATGTAGCTGAACTGTAACTGAAGTTTTAGGAAGGCTGCTTGTCATACTTGCACGATTCCTACTCTACCGACATTTTTTCGCAACAGTTCACGTCCAGATGAAATGAAATATCTAGTTGAAAATTTTGGAAAGTAAATAAAGGACACTAAGGAAAGTTTGTGTTGTCCTAAATTCTTTTGTAATTCGAAAAATGTATTACCATACAGATATCTGAGACCTTAGTACTGGATAAATAAAATTTATTAACTTTTTATTGTTATAATTTTATTTTTAGGTTAGTGATTTTTATACAATTTCACTAGACAATATTGATAGAAGTTATTATACCATTAAGCCATTTCCCTTTCGAGTTAGGTGTGACTCACTCGGTGAGGAAGGGAGTAATGTGAGGAATGAGGTATAGATACTGGATAAGGATTAGTAGCTATAACTTATTGATAGAACGCAATTTATACTGTTATATCCCGCACAGCACCAGTGGGAAATTGCGAATATTGACAGTTGGGTTAAGAAGGGCCCAATACTGGCAACCAATGGTATCATAACTTACTCAAGAGTGGCCAACAGTCTTGGGTCAATAGTGATGACAGCTTGGAATGCCAAGGATTTGCAAATCTTGGCTAATGCCAAGAATTGGTAGCCATTCATGGTCCATAACGTGGATAACTTGGCTGCCATTGACGGACCAATGATTGATCCAAACATGAGCCAAGCTTAGGAAAAAATTTCAAAAGTATAAATAATAATTTTGGATGAAATCACATTTGTTCCCAATCTTGGCCCATGCTTGGTCTATCAATGGAAGCCAAATTACCCATATTTTCAAGATCATTGGGCAGTGGTAGTTACAAGCTCTGGACCATGAATGGCTGCCAAGTTTTGACACTGGCACCCAATCTTACGCGCCACCATTGACATTTTTGGGTCGAAATGTTGGGCCTAGCATGAGCCAATCATAAACTTTTTACTGGGTTGTAAATATCCTACAAACATCTAATGAATATTTGCGGGATATTCGTACAAAGCGGAAATGTCTATATTCTTGGATACCCATAAGATATCCTGGGATCCTTTTTGGATCTTGAAATGTCCAACATGCGATATCTAGAAAATTGCAATATCTCACGTTGAACATTTAAATATTCCAGAAACGTCCAAAAAAATCCCGGGCTATGTTATGGATATGCCGAAAATATCTGTAGGATATCCACACATAGCATATCTTAGGATATTAATTGGATATCCTGAAATATCCCGGTGCTATACAGGATAGATTTTTATGTACAATATAAATAATCGGCAAGAAGAATTCTTCGCCTCTTCCAGGTAAAACGGGTTAAGGTTGTTTTTGGAACGTTCTTCTTAGAAAGACAGTATTGAGGAAAGTGATTATTATTTTTAACTCGTTTAGGTGAAGTGTTTATACATTTAAAATAAACCGGGTTACGAGATATATGATATTTTTTAAGCGATTACCCAGTGGGCACAAAATTTAAGAACGTAATTGGAACGTTCTAAAAGCGTTCCTTAGACGCACACGTCAAAAGACGTTATTTGAACGTTTTAAAAACTGTCCTAAGTCACACAACGTTTCATGTTCCAAATACGTCCTTAGAACGTCTCTGGAACATTGTATGTTTATGGAACGTTATTCGGACTGACTTAGGACGTTTTTGAGCCGATCTAATAACGTTCTTGAACGTTTATGCCCACTGGGTATTTACCTGTATAACTTTATTTTTTATTTACTTTTTTTTTTTTGAAAATGTCACATGAAAATAAAGTTACTCATGAAAACTTGAAAACTGAATCATATTTTGAAGTATCCAATTTCTCATACCAGCGAAATATACATTAGTATATAGGGTGTGTCATACATGTATTGAAAATAATTCTTTGCGTCTTTCAGCTGGAACGGTTTTGGAACGTTTGTGGAACGTTTCTTTTTAGATTGGCAAAATTGACAGATGTGGTCATTATTTTTCAAACTGTAAGGTGAATGCTTTATACATTTATACTTAACCTCGTTACTAGATATAGATAACATTTTCGAGGCATTATTTACCGGTATAACTTTATTTTTTAAGTCGCTGCTTTTTTCCGCCAATGTCACATCAAAACATATAGTAGTTGTTCGAGGAACTCGAAAACTGAATAATATTATAAAGTTTTCAATTTCTTAAACCAGCAAAATTCGCACTATTAGATTGTGATATTAGATCCATCTGTAACGTTTTTAGGACCTTTTTGGAACGTTCTTTAATGGGTCGAGCATTTGAGAGAAGTTCATATCGTTTTGAAAAACCTAAGTACGAATAGTTTATTTATTAAAGGTGAAAAGTGCGACCTTGTTACTAGATAAATAAAATTTAGAATTAAATAATGAAATATTCAATTCTATTATTCAATATTTAATTAATTAATTAAATACTCAAATTTCAGCTGGAACGGTTTTGGGACATTTTTGGAACGTCCTTCAGTGAACTTGCAAGACAAGACGTTAATACGGTGTTTTTTTGAAACAATAGAAATATTTATTCATCGCATAATGTTTTCGGCCTTTATACCGAATAAAGAGCAGTGTAAACAATATTGTATATTATTCAATTGCTCCTTGTGCAACGAAATAAATGTTATTTTATTTGGTGACATACTTTTACATTAAAAAATGAATTCTTAATAGTGAGAATTCTGTCCATTTTTGTGAAAAAAGGCCGGAGTAAAAATGATCATAATCCGCAAGTTTCAAAAATCTACAAGCGTGGAAGCTTTTAAAAATTACTTTTCAATTCCACAAAACGTTGAACGCTTTCTCGATATTAACTTTCTATAAGAGGAAAAAATATATTATGAAACATACATGTGAGTAGGTATTTTAATAACCACAGATTGAATATTAAATCTTGATTTTTTAATTCTATTAATGATCAATTGTATGAATGTAAATTTTTGTATTTAAAAAAATTTTATAATGTTCTTATATTAGGTTCCGGGAACAAAATTCGGACGTTTTTTATACATATCCCTACGAAGCGTCTTTCGGAACGTTTTATGGACAGAAAACGGCCTGACATAGACATCGTTAGGACGTATTTAGAACATGGTTTCTTACGTACATTTGTAGTACAATTTAACGTTTTTCAGTCTTTTCTTGGCCGACTTCACGATGTTCCAAAAACGTACTTAAAATGTACAGCACCTTGTAACTGAATATAGTTAGTTCTAAGAACGTTCTAAAGCCGACTTTTTAAAAGTGTCCTAAACATGTTCACGAGAATTACGATTTTAGAACGTTTTTCACACTTTTGTGCCCACTGGGTAAGTATCCTTCTCCTTTTTTTTCTTTTATTGTACCTAATAATAACTTCCTGTGATTTATTGAATATTCGTTTTTTTTCGTAGAAAATTAATCTTCTTGATTGAAAATTCATATTTCTCTTTGAAAATTCAACAGTTTGTTTAAAACTCGTTTTCTCTGTTGACTGAAAA
>CAKNYM010047152.1:0-15190 GCA_932195095.1 Andricus curvator | reverse complement strand
AAAATTTAACTGTTTAATTGATAATTGATCTTTTTTATTTAAAAATTGAAATATTTGGTGAAAATTTTTTGTGTTTTTTGGTATAAAATTCAACTATTCTAGTTGAAGATTCATCATTTTAGTTGAAAATTCATCACATTGGTTGAAAATTGAACTGTTTGATTGAAAATCCGTTTTTTTCGTTAAAAATAAATTTGTTCAACTTAACGTTTAACTGTTTTTTTTTTTTTTTAATTCTTCTCTATTTTTGTTGTTGTAAAATACAACTATTGGTTAAAAATTCATCATTTTCAGTTGCAAATTCAACGACTTGGTTGCAAATTGATATATTGTGTTGAAAATTCGTATTTTTTCGTAGAAAATTATTTTTCATGGTTGAATATTCATCTTTTAGGTTGAAAATTCAACCATTTGAGTTGAAAATTCATCATTTTAGTTGAAAATTTATCTGTTTGGTTCAAAATTCAATTATTCCAGTTGAAAATTCATCCTTTTTGTTTCAAAATTGTTAAAAATCCGTATTTTTTTTAAATCAATTTTTTTACTCAAAGTTTAAGTATTATATAATAATAACATAACATAATACGCCAACACAACCTTATATTATAAATGCAATCAGAGAATCAATTATTTTTAAAAATTAAAAATACCAATTATCAAAGAAAAATGTAATGCGAAGTCAATCAGGATTTCAACAACAACGTTTGCGAGAATTTCGAGACATATTGATAGACCAGTTTTTCGGATTTCTTACTCTGCAAAACAGGCTTTAAGAACGTTGTGAGAGTCTTTCAACTGCCGGGTAGTTGAAGCGAAAGGTGTCCGAGTTTGTAACCGGAAAGTCCGGGCTCAATCCCTACTGCCGGCATTTTTTGACAATTTTTTTATTGCTATAGACTATTAAATTTGTTTCAATCAAGCCAAAATATTCCTTTTTTACCATTTTTTTCTGATGAAATGTTTGTTTTCTTAACTTTTATAGCTTTCGAAGCAAATATTTCAAGGATACATCAGTGCATCGACATACTTAAAAATTTTTGATTCTTCATGTAATTTTTGGTTAAAAAACCTGTCAGTACACTAATTTTAAAATATGAATATTATAATAATATCAAATGTCTTTTATCTATATCCTATGCCTATACAATTTTATTTCACTATTCCTTTATATATGAATATTTATTTTATTCTTATTATACTGTTTTTTTTTTGTATTTCAGTTTCATCTTATATGAAAATAATGATGAGCAAAATATAATGATATTCAGTTGAATAAAGAAAATTGAGAGTTTTCAATTAAAAATCTTGCCTTAGAGTAAGAGTCGTACAGGCTGAAAATCTCATTTTTACATATAAAAAATGTTAGAAATAGATACTGTGGCTAGATTTGAATAAATTTAATTTCTAAGTAAAAAAAATTAACGGAAAAAAAAATGGAAAAAATCCCGCCGGTAAGAATCGAGCCCGCACTTTCGGTTACAATTTCGGTGCGCTACCGCCTGATATTACCGCGAGTTAAAATACACTCCCATCCTAGTCCATGTGACATGCGTAGATTTTTTTTCGAACTTATTTTTCTCGAGAATAACTAAAAAACGTCTCGTATTACTTTAGCATTTTACATGTTAGATAATGGCTTCTTACTGAGAGGAGTATGAATCCAAACCAAATTATGAAGGGTGTGTATTCCCCTTGTGAATCTAAATTCATTTCCTACAATAATATTTCTTTTAAAAGTGAACTTGAGACCTCTTTTTTATTTTTTCGTCGTTTCCATCAATCAGTATTTCATCTTAAACTTTCCGCTGTTTCAGAAAAGTGAAATTCTGATTGTGAGGAGGTTAAGAAAAAATAGTTTTAATTTTTTAAATAATTGCTCTTTTTCCAATTCTACGCAGCCGACCTACACAGTTAGAGTTTTACGAGTTTTTAAGAAAATACGTAACCGAGAAAAATAAAAAATAAAAGAAATAAAAGGCAAGAGCATTCAGTCTAAATGCAGTTATATTTTTACAAGCGCGACAAAACGCATTAAGATAAACGATTTGGTCATTGAAAAGCTGTAATGAGTAAGTTTCAGATTATTTCTTCGTGATTAATTTTGTATAGACAATCAGATAAGGTTCGATATTAAATTTCAACTTTCTGTAAAAATTAGATGGAAGTCAAAAACATTCAAGCGAAAATTCTCTTCTAACGATATAATTATTTTAATTGAATGGCATGAGGAATCAGAGCAGCAAACGGATTATTGATTTGCATGCCATTTTTCAATTTATTAAATTCTGTACTGAAAATGAAATAACTAATTGAGTACGAGTCTGTTTGAGTAAATTAATGCAGATTAAATCATTTTAGAAGGTGACTGATAATAGTAATTAATTATATAATCTCAATATGCCTAAAAGGAAAGGCGGTCATGGAGAACAATTCAATAAATATTGAATAATAAATATTTTTGCATGTTTACGTCGTTCAGTTCACTTCCAAATTGAACGATTATTAAAGTAATTTATAAAATTGACGAACACAGATCAAATATCAAATATTTTTCAAGGTAAAATTGTTTATTTAAAAAAATTGATATGGATTTTTGTGTTTGTAAAAAAGAATGTTATGAATAAACCCCAACCAAATAAGATTGTAAATAATCTTTTAGGTTATAAAATCAGATTCTGACCATTGTGATTAGATAAAAATGGCAGATTTGACCTAAAATTGAAGATACATACATAAATTGATTAGCAGTTCGAACTCGAAAGTTCATTGCCTCACTACCCGATTCGGGTAGTGTTTCTAGGTGGATATTTACTACCAATGTGGGCCCACCACACCCACGGCGGGCCCACAGCGCGCAGGTATTCCTGAACGGTTACCCATCCAAGTACTAACCGCGCCCTACAATGCTTAACTTCAGTGATCTTACGAGAACTGGTGTTTCCAGCGTGGTATCGCCGTTGGCAAATTGAAGATAAAACACAAAAATTGATATAATATTTGATAAATAATTAATCTCGATGTGAATAATTTTGTTCTAAAGGGTGCTCTGATTTCTCCTCCAAAATTTGCAGAAATTTACATTAAGTTCATTTTCGTCGATGTTATAAATTATTATAAACGTGGGATGAATTTTAAGATTGACTAAATAATGGGTTATATGTATCAACTGACGTTTCCAACATTGTATAATTTTAGAGCAATTTTACTGATAATCTGACTTGATCTACTTTCATGACTACTGCTTAGACATCTACATATTATGTATCCACACATCTGCATTTTTGATTAACATGGTTACAATTTTGGAATCGACGGCACGCTACACTTTTTTGCTGTTTAAATATTGAATACCTTATATCAATCATTTTACCATCTTCTTCTAAATATAATTAAACACCTATCCTATTTAATCCTATTTAAAAATATGTCCCTGATTTTTAGTAAAATACTACTTATTCTAATGTAGAAAATCATTTTTCGTCAATACCCTCTTTCCTTATCCAGCCTATCTCTCGACTCTTACCTGTAAATGAATGTTTGCTATCCCCCCTTTCTAAAATTCTATAACGTAAACATAATACATTCCACTTCTCCAAATTATTTCTCTCAATAAATTACTTCGATTTAATTGTTTACTTTCCACTTTTTATTTTACCGAGGGAAGTTTGGAGAAAGAAAAATATCCCATGGAGAAGCTTTTTTGAAGAGTATATGGGATATGAACAATTTCTGCAAAATAGATCATTAGGATAACAATTTACAAACTTTGTTTGCTATAATCTTGAACCTTAAAATTTACTACCATCCGTCAACCACGGGACTCTTTACGGCATATAACCTAGCAACTATGTTTCTGTGAAATGCCCTTCCAATTATGCTATGATTTTTAACTTAAAAAATGAATATAGAAAGAGCAATGAATTTAATTTTTTAAATACATTTTGATTAGTTTTTATTATTTTTTGGCACTGAATTAATTAATTAATTGCAGTCCATTACGGAATGGAGTTTTAAATTTTTTAAATGGATAACAAACTTTCTTCATTTAGAAAAGTAACAAAATAGGCAAACAAGTATGGGAAAATACTTGCGGCATATGAGCGAGCAATTATAATCTCGTCAAATGTCCTTCCAATTATGCTATCAGCTTGAAGTAAAATAATTAAAATAAAGACAGCAATGAATTCACTTTGAAAATATACGTGAATAGGTTATTTTTATTTTTGGGCACCAAAGCTAGTTGAAATCGTGAATCACTATTCCTAAAAATAGTAATCTCCGTTTTTTAGAGTTAAATTACATTTTAGAACGGAATAGAGTTTGAGGTTTATAAAATGCATGCAAAACTCTCTCGAAACAGAAAACGAAAAAAATAAGCAAACAAGTTTTCGAAACAGTATAAATGTTCTTCAACGTCTGAGAACCAACATTCAAGAAAAAGAAAACAGCTCAAATGTTTTTAACCCTATTGGACTTATTTATTCAGCGAACCAACTCAACGTTTGTATAAAAACTGTTCTTCTTATGAGGGGAATGACCATAATTAAAAAAATCCTTCTTAGCTTAAGTATCCTTGATGTCCTGGTTGACATTGATCCAATGTTTGATGTTAAGGAAGAACTCACGGTCATATTTGTGTTTAAGATTCATGATAGCCATGTTTGGGCACAGCTCTAGTCTATGTACATGAATGATATTGAAGCTCTTTGACTCCCAAAACAAGATTTTTTAAATAATTTTCATTCCTCTGATGAGGAGAACAGTGTGTTCTAGAAACGTTGGGTATTCTGACTAAATAAATTCATTTGATAGTTAAACAAAATATTTAATTCTTTGGTTTTTCCTCATATTGGTTCTCGAACATTGAAGAATTTTTAATAGTATTAATGCAAATTGACTAAAATTGTGCCTAAACATGACTACCTTGAATTGTCTCAAAAATAAATACGACCGCTACATTTTCCTTGACATCAAGGATTGGATCAATGTAAACCAGGATTTTTCCGATGAAGTTGAACAACATTTTGTTTTTTTTTCTTTTTTCTAAGTATTGTTGCTCGGACGTTTAAGAAATTTTATAATACTATTAATGCACATGGACTAGAACTGTGCCCAAACATGTATAATTTGAATCGCCTTAAACATGAATACGACCGTGACATTTTCGAAATCAAGGATCAAGTTAATGTAAGCCAGGACATCAGGGATACTCAATTCAGAATGAATTTTCTTATTAATGGTCTTTGATGAGGAGAACAGTTTGTTTTGTGAACGTTGGGTCTTCTCACTGAAGAAATTTGTTCGATAGAGTGGAACAACATATTAAATTGTTTTCTTTTTCCTGAGTATTATTTTTCGGATGTAAGAGAACTATTATAATAATAAGACACATGGAAAAGAACTGTGCATTAATCTTTTTAAACATTGATACGATTGTGGCATCTTCCTTAACATCAAAGATTGGATCAGTGTAAACCAGGACATTAGAAATACTCACGCTAGGAAGGATTTTCTTATTAATTGTCATATTACTGATGGGGCGAACTCTGTGTTCTAGAAACATTGGGGGGTTTCACTAAATGAATTTGTTTGAAAGAGTGGAACATCATATTAAATTATTTCCTCTATCATGAGTATTGGTTTTCGGATGTTAGAGAAATTTTATGATAATAATAATGCACATGGACTAGAACTATGCCTTAACGTGACTACCTTGAATCTTATTAAACATAAATACTATTGTCACATCTTCCTTAACATCAAAGATTGGATCAATGTAAACCAGGACAGAAGGGTTGCTCACTCTAGGTAGGATTTTTCTTGCAATTGTCATTCCCCTTATAAGGAAAACAGTGCGTTCAAGAAACATTTAGTTCTTCCCCGAATAAATTTGTCGGATAAAGTTGACCAACTTTTTAGTTATTTTCTTCCTTCTCAGCAAAGGAAAAAACTTGTTACATATAAGAGAGAAATTAGATTCCTGTCACATTTTTTTCTAATTATACTATCATCTTCAAATAAACAAATGAATGTGAAGACTTCAATGAATTTTACTTTTGAAATACACGTGATTTGCGTCCTACTGTATTTGGGCACTGAGGATAGTGGGAATCGTGAATCACTTTTCCGTGAAAATAGCAATCTCAATGTTTTAAAGTTAAATTCCACTGTATAATGAAATAAGTTTCAGATTTTTTAATTTCACAAAAAACATGCTTTAAACAAAAAACGAAGAAAATAAGCAAAAACGTATAGTCAACTTTTTGCGAGATATAAGCGAGTAGTTAGATTTTTGTCAAATGTCCTTCCAATTATTCTGTAATCTGAAAATAAACAAATGAAAATGAAGAAATAAATAAATTTTACTTCTAAACTAAATGCGATTAGTGTCTTCCCATATTTGGGCGCCAAAGATCGTTGAAATCGTGATTCATGATACGTGGAAATAGCAATTTACATTTGTTAAAGTTACATTACCGTTCATAACGGAATATAGTTTTTGATTTTTTTTAATCTTGCAAAAAATTTCTCCATACAGCAAACAAAAGAAAATAAGGATAAAAACATGGACACAAAAAAATTAAGAATAAGAATCTTCTATTTTTTATCTCCAGTCTGCATGCCTTAACTAACCAGGAACCTAACGTAGGTATCCGACTGCGAGTTTATTCTCCTTGATAAATGTTGTGGTAATTAAAGAAGTAAGCGACACATGTTTTTTTTCTGTAGATATTGGGTTTGAAGAGGTTAAACTCACCCTCAGATTTTTTAAATGCAACAGGAATAAATGGAGTTTTTTTTTTGTAGAAATCTTGAATTTTTTGGAATGTCATTACATGGAAAACGTTTCTATTCATGACGTACATAATATAGAATTAACATTTTAGAAGAAGATTGCTTCCTAATGGTGAAACAGCGCTATGTGGGCTTTTTATTTGAAAAAATATATATGTTTGAGACAATTTTTGAAAAGACGATTGGTGTTGTAGGGAAATAAAAAACTGAATTATACTCCCTTCCTGTTTTATCAGAAAAAGTGCCCTCTTTCTTGTGAAATGTAATTTTAAGGTCAAACACGCTCATGCTGCAAAACACCCCTATATAATTTTAAATATCATAATCATTTTTACAAGTAAATTTTAATTACACTCTCTTACATAATAAATTTCTAATTCTTTGAAAAATCAGATGAATATTTTTCCACCCTTCAAAAACTTCTCTAGAAGGGGGTAAATCACCCTCAAATATAAAAGAACAACATTTATTCTAGACAAAGAATTGTAAAATTAATGAAATCAGAATTTATTCGAAAATCGTAAGTGATTTGAACACAGCATTTATTTGGTCGATAATAATAGTAATTGAGCGATGCGATGTAAAATCATAATATGATGGCAATAATATTGATTCAATGCAGATTGGAACAAAAGTAGTACATCACGAAGAAATTCTTGAATCACAAAGATTTTTTACACCATAAGCAAGTAACTACTGCAACTTATGAACATCCTTCAACTTCACCTCAACGTTGGGAAGATTTTTGAAACGCGAAGTCTACTGGGTTTTCAAAATTGTCAGGTCTTTCAGATACATAACCGCTTTTAAACTAAGAATATAGAAATAGATTACAATATCACGGTGAGGATAATTGATTATGTACCAAGGATTGTAATTTGATTACATTGTTTTTAAATGTAAGTTGATGTCATAATTCAACAATAAAGTTGTGACAGAAAACTGTCTGACAATTTTTTCAAACCTTGAATCCAAAAACGTCCAGTGGATGAGTTCGCCGTGTAGTCTCTTTCGGTATAATCATTGGAAAGATAGATTTTCCGTGAGGCATGGCTTCTTTCACGACTCGTAGACAGTGGCCACTCCATGAATCTATCAATAACATACTTTTTGTACCTACATTGAGGAAAAAACTTGCTCCAGCCAAGTTTTTTAAGTTTCTGAATATAAATGTCAAAATTAAATTTTTATGCTATATTTCTTGATTTCAATGAAGTTCTAGTCAAAGTAATTAGTGTTGAATGGATACGTTGAGGTGAAAGAAATCTTTCTTTACCTAATGTCAGTTTGTCTGATTTTGATGCAGATACAAAGACATCACTTGGCCGAAATTAGTTTCCTTCTAAAATGGGCCCGAACTATCCACTGGACTCTTTGAAAAAATAATTGGGGAAAGAAGCTTTCAGTCCGCAGATAGAATAGTCTGTATAGTATATGTTGAAAGATGTAACTTTACGTCAGCGTCGCGTCGGGACATAGGATTGGGATAAAACAACTATAGTCTACAATTAATTTATAACACAAGAATTCACATAAATCACATATATTTAAGTAAACCGTACAAATATTTAGAACCGAAATAGTGAAACTTGTATTGAACTTGAGAAAACTGAATTTAAGTGTGAGAAGCTATCTGTATGAGCAATACGCGTCAAAGGTCGAATTGTAACTGACTGCCAGAGACAAAATTGTGCCCTCTGTACCCCAAAGTGGACGAGCCCTCAGATACCTGGACCTCCCTCTCCGTACTTGCAGAACTTTAGTACAGCTATCTCTGAATCATCGTTGCATTTCCAACACCCTTCCTCAACGATGATAATCTGAAACACAAAAATCAAAAACAACCACCTAAACTAGCCCACAACTCTTCCGATGTGTAGACAACTTTATGTAGTTCAGTGCCTTTGTTAACATATCTGCCACCATAAATTCTGTTGGACAGTATTGATAATTTAACAAATCATTTTTCTTTAGATCTCGTACAAAATGATATTTCGTGGATATATGCTTTGTCCGGTTGCTAAACCTTTTGTTTTCTATCAATTTTAAGCAACCTTGATTATCTTCCATAATTGTTGTTGGTCCAGGCTGACTTTTTCCGTAGTCTTCTAGCAACTGTCTCAGCCAAACTGCTTCTTTACTTGCTTTTGCAAGAGCAATGTACTCTGCCTCCGTTGAAGAAAGAGCTACACAGTCCTGTTTCTTTGATGCCCAACTTATCGTTGCTCCTTGAATTTGAAACAAATATCCACTGTTGGATTTCCTGTCACTACTGTTTTCAGCCCAGTCTGCATCTGCATATCCAATCAGAAATTCTTCATTGCTGTCCTTGATGTCTCCGAGTTTAAGTTTTAATTCTTTCGTTCCTTTAAGGTATAAAGCAATCCTTTTTGCTTCATTCCAGTCAGTTTTCGTTGCTCCCACGTTGTGTTGACTCAAAATGGACACACTGGCTGAAATGTCTGGTCTCGTGTTAACTGCTATATATAGGAGTTTTCCTATAAGTCTTCGATAGGAGTTATTTTCTTCCATTGCATTCTCATCCTTCCTTGACTTGACGTATCCAATGTCTAGTGGTATTTTTGATATCTTTGCGTCACTCAAACCGACCGATTTGAGCACATCATCAATATATTGAGGCTGACTGATGCTGAAAATCCCTTCCTCGTCCTGATCGACTTGGATTCCAAGATAATGGTGCAATCTTCCAAGATTGATCAGACTGAAATTATGACCCAAATCTGTACCTGTTTGAAAAATTTGATCCTCATTCTTGCTCGCTATTACCAAATCATCCACGTAACTAATAAGGTAAATTTTCTCGTCCTTTGAGACCTTGATGTATAAACAGGGATCAGCCTGTCCTTGAACGAAGCCATGTTCCATAAGTGTTTTATGAAGTTTTTCGTTCCAGGCCTTAGCAGCTTGCTTCAATCCATATGGGGATTTGTTCAATTTGCAAACCATATGCTCCTTACCTGGAACCTCAAATCCCTCTGGCTGCTTCATTAAAACTGTCTCTTTCAAATCCCCATTCAAGAAAGCTGTTTCTACATCGTAGTGGTATACAAACATTTTTTCTTTTCCTGCGATGGCTAGCAGTGTTCGAAAAGTGGTTTGTCGCGCAACAGGTGCGAAAACTTCGTCATAATCAATCCCAAATTTTTGAGAAAATCCCTGAGCGACTAACCTTGCTTTATATTTACTCACCATACCTTCTGCATTTCTTTTTAATTTAAAAACCCATTTGCAGCCTACAATTTTTGCTTTCTCTGGTGGTTCGACGAGAGTCCAGGTTTCATTCCTTCTTAATGCAATCATTTCTTCTTCTGCTGCCAATCGCCAGTCTGCTTGGCTTGAGCTTTGCATAGCCTCCTTGAAACTTCTTGGTTCTTCTTCTGCTTGTAGAACTGAATTTAATCCTGCCATGTACCTAGAAGGCGGGACCCCTTTGTTGCTCCGATCTGAACACCTGCGATTGTCTTCTTGAATATCTTCCATGCTGTCCTCACTTTCTACACATGATTCGCGGTTGCTGGAAACATCTTCATTGACGATATATTCACGGTCGCTGGAAACATCTTCATTGACGATATCATTTTCTTTCTCCTCTTCAGCCTCCTCTGCAGGATACGTTAAAGTATTTGGAATTTGAACGCATACTTCCTTTTTGACCTTTTCTTGCATTTGGGTATTCTGCATTTCCGAATCATTGAAAATGACATCTCGACTAATCTTGATGGTGCTTGTTTTTGTATCCAGAAGTCGAAAGCCCTTCGATTCCTCTGAGTACCCCACAAAAGTTAATTTTTCGGCCTTTTGGTCTAGTTTCCTTCGCGTTTCCTTCGGAATATGTGCATATGCTGTGGATCCAAAAATATGCAAATCCTGAACGTCAGGCTTTCTTGAGTACCATAACTCGTATGGCGTTTTGTTCTTGCATCTTGTAGGAAGTAAATTTTGTAAATAGTTAGCTGTATTTACAGCTTCTCCCCAATATTTTTTCTCCATACCCGCATCAATGAGCATGCATCGCGCCATTTCAATCAGGGTCCTATTCTTCCTTTCTGCAACCCCATTTTGTTCTGGTGTATAAGCAACAGTATATTGGATACGAATCCCTTTACCTCTTAAATATGCCTTCAATTCATTATTGACATACTCCCTTCCTGGATCCGAGCGTATTACTTTAGATGTCTTTCCGAATTGGGTTTTCGCGTACTCGATAAATTCTTTAATCAACGGTGTTGCTTCACTTTTATTCTTCATTAAACGAATAGTAGAAAACCGGCTGTAATCATCTATCAAGGTTAGAATATACCTATTCTTTGACGGTGTGTGTATCTCCATGGGACCGCATACGTCCGTGTGAATTAAATCAAAAATTGATTCCGCACTACTCCTGGACTCTTTCGGAAATGGCTTTCGAGTGATTTTACCCTTTATGCAGCACTCGCATGGTTCCCTAATACCGCAATCCTCAATTTTTATTCCCGTAGCTAGAAATTTATTTTCTAAACCCGTGATTGCTTGCGGATCCCTATGCCCAAATATACGATGCCATACATGCTGGCAATGTTCTTTGTGTTTTTCTTTAATCCCTGCCGCTAAATTTGCTGTTTCTTGATTCTTTAATTTGTAAAGATCGCCGTGTCTTGTACCGCTTAACAGAATTTTGCCTTTATGTTGAACTTCACATTCTGTTTCGCTGAAATTTACGTTAAACCCGCTGTCCGTCATTTTGCTTACTGAAATTAAATGTTCATCCAGGGACGGAACGTAGAGAACATTTCTTAATTCCACATTGACCCGAGTGCCTTTGTCGTTGAAGCCTTTTATTATACCCGACCCTGTACCGAGGACACTCATAACGATGTCCTTCTTGGCTACTCGAACCTTCATATTACCTGGAGTAAAATTCGAGAAGAATTCTCTGCTGTGAGTCATATGGCTCGACGTGCCTGAGTCTATGAACCATGAGTCCGATATACCACTCCCTTCTTTTGCTAAGAAACAAATACTGGCCGAATTTTCTGATTTTGTAACTTTATCCGATTTTTCTCGTTTTTCCAGCCATTTTTTATACTTAAAGCAATCCTTTTTTAAATGACCAGGCTTTTTACAGAAAAAACAACTCATTTTTCTATCTCTGTTATCTTTACTGACCGTAATTTTCATAGCCGCGTCGCTCGAGGAATTTTCCGCGTCCTTAAGTTTTCGTTTTCTGTATTCCTCTAAAAGTTTACCTTTAACGAACGTTATATTGAGATCTTCCGGTCTTGATTCCATGGTCGTGACAAGAGTAGCATAAGAATCCGGTAAGCTATTAAAAATCGCGGAAATAAATATGTCCTCATCCAATTGTTTCCCAATAGCTGCTAATTTATCAACCGTATCGACCATTGTATTTATATGCTTTTCCATATCTCCCCCCTCAGGTAACTGTTTATTATAAAGACTTTTCAAATAGAACATCTTACCGTGAGCAGTAGCCTTTTGATGATAATCTCTGAGCGTACTCCAAAGTTCCTTTGCAGACTTACTATTCTTTACGTGGGTGAGCTGATCATTGTCCACGAGCAGTCCGATTTTGGCTTTAGCTTTGGCGTCCTTTTTCTTCCAAGTGCTTTTCGCAGCTTCCGATGCCGTTTCTGCTAGAGGGTCTTCACTGATGACTTCCCATAGGTCTTCAGAGGTGAGCATCAATTCGACCTTACAACTCCATATTTGGTAGTTGTCGTTATTGAGCTTCTCAATTCCGTAGAGTGTACCATGGGACTCCGCCATGTTTAGTCTTTAGACGCTTCACTTCTCACAACACTTTACACTCACTTTATTTTGTCTATACCGACACTGTTCTTTAGTCACTTTTCAAATCCGAATTTATAGTTATTGTTTTATTCAAACTTTATTCACTGTGTCCCGAAAAACTGGGCCTCATAACCTGTTGAAAGATGTAACTTTACGTCAGCGTCGCGTCGGGACATAGGATTGGGATAAAACAACTATAGTCTACAATTAATTGATAACACAAGAATTCACATAAATCACATATATTTAAGTAAACCGTACAAATATTTAGAACCGAAATAGTGAAACTTGTATTGAACTTGAGAAAACTGAATTTAAGTGTGAGAAGCTATCTGTATGAGCAATACGCGTCAAAGGTCGAATTGTAACTGACTGCCAGAGACAAAATTGTGCCCTCTGTACCCCAAAGTGGACGAGCCCTCAGATACCTGGACCTCCCTCTCCGTACTTGCAGAACTTTAGTACAGCTATCTCTGAATCATCGTTGCATTTCCAACAGTGTAACTGTGAGTTGTTGAAGAAACCGATTGCACAAGTAATTGCACTTGCTTTGTACCATCTATTGCTAGGGTACGACCTGGATGAATCTCCATTTGGAAATCACTCTGATCGGAATTGTATATATTTTGTAAACCATAACTGTGAATATGTGCTATAAGATTGTTTACAGACCCAAGGGCATTTCTTTGAAGAGTTTCTTCATTTTCTGAAGTCTTTCTAGTCACAAATTTATTATTTTTTTTTATGTTACATGATGTATTTTGTTAAATGCCCATACCGATATATCAGATGCTTTGAATCTGGAATCCTCATAACCAATTTCTTTTTGAGCATGAATGGCCCATCTTCGAAGGTCTATATCATGGACTATCAGTCCCACACTAATTGCTTCTTTAAAATTATGTAATGTGTATTCCGAAATCCGATGTAATTTTTCCATGTAAGTGCCTCCTTTAATTACCTGACCTGCCCATCGCCTGAATTGTCATGTACTTTATACTTTCCTGAATTTACTTCTTATTGTATCTGTTGACAAGTTAGAAAAAACAGTTCCGAGTGGTACTAAAATGAGACCACTGGTGTGGACCCAAATTCATTTGTTTTACATTGAAAATAACAGCATGAAGTTATCCTATTCAAAAACAGGATATGCCAAAAATGATACAGTAAAAAAGAGATATCTAGTTTTTACAGTGAATATTCCACAGCTCTTCGCTTGTAGTCAAAACTTGATTCTTCTTCATCTTCAGAGCAAGAGTCAGGATATAATTAAGATTTAAGGGCCCATACGTTGTGTCCATCTTCCACAGAAGAAGGTTCGAAATTCTTAAATTGCTCATGAAAATTCACACTCACTTCTTGATTTACTTCAACACTATTATAGTCTTTCATACTTGACAACAAAATACTTTTAAAACTATCTTTTAATACTATTCCTCATTATTTATAGCACTTTTAGGAATATTCAAAGCTTCAAAAGTAGCGAGCAAATGCTGTATAAAATTTATCGGTCATGAAAGAAAAAGATCGGAACTCTATAAATAATAACCACATGTGTGATGAATAATGCTTTTTCATTGTCAGATTAGCAAAATCGCAGTAAACATACGCCTCGCTTTTTATTAGATATTCACTCCACACTCGCTATTACCTCTTCGAAAACAACAGGTTCAACCAGCGGTCTCAAGGTTAATTTTATTTTCTATTCTACAATATAAAATAATTGTGAAGTGTTTATAAAATACACAAATTTATTCACAATCAATGCTGTTCTTTTATATCTGATTTTTTTAGCAATCAGGAATTTATTATGTGAGAGGGTGTTTTACCTTAAAAATACATTGCCCAAAAAAGGGGGCAATTTTTCGGATGACCGAATCCATTTCAAATCAGGCAGGTTCTACACTCGAAGTCGCAGAATCTCTCAGGTACAAAATATGCTGTTTTTTGGAGGAAATTAGGGGATACGTATTTTTGCGATTCGTGAAAAAAAATTTTTTTTACAATGTTATGCGTATTTAAATTGTTTGCTTTGTTTTTTAAAGAAGTCCCCATTTTTCTTCAAACTTATATAACTTTTGATCCAATTAAGATATTTAGGAAATGGTGCAAGATATCAATAATGAGTCAAATAAGTTTTTGTAGAACTTTTTTAACTGTGCAAACTATGTTTCAAACATTTTTTCGAATCTGTTGTTTTTCTAAAAAAAAATCACATAGGGATGATTTACCCTTAGGAAGCAACCATCTTCTAAAATGTTAATTCTATGTTATGTACTTCATGACTAGAAACGTTTTCCATATGATAACATTCCAAAAACTTCAAGAATTCTACAAAAAAAAACTTCATTTCTTTCCGCTGCATGTGAAATATTCAGAGGTGAGTTTCGCCCCTTTGAACCGAATATCCACAGAAACCCCCATGAAGTTGGCCCCCCGAAGTTCACATTTTTTTAATTTTATTTTTACATACGTTTGTACGTCGTTTGTACTGTTTGTACATTCAACATTTTCGTTTGTACCCTCTTGGTTACCATATAAGGGGCAAAATTGATTTCGGGGGGCTAACTTCACGCATCCCCCC
>CAKNYM010047150.1:95384-106255 GCA_932195095.1 Andricus curvator | reverse complement strand
GTTTTTATCTTTTAAAAAACATTAAATTCGGGCATTTGCGGATCACACTTTTTACTGCCAATGTTCTATCACTCCTTTTTACAGACGTGAAATTATACCCAATTTTTTTTAGGCACTTTTCTGTAGCTGCGTTTTACTCACCTGCGAGATATTTCGACTTTTTATTTTCAGCAGCTCATATGTTATTATTTCCTCCACATTGCATGAAAGTGTATCCGTTGTGGAAGAGATTTTAATCTTTGCTACGTAAAACTTTGTTCGACAGTTCAGTCAACCGACAGTCGAGTCGCAGTCGCCCGGCATCTCCCACCACATCCCTAATCTTGCAGGATTGTATACGAGTATTGAACACCTCGAAGATATCTACCATTTTTAAAATTATGAATATGGTGTTGAATTTTCAAACTATTTTTAGTCATCGTTGGCATTTAGTATTTAATAATGAATATTATTTTTACAATTGCAAAATAAAATTAGAGTTTATTTAAGAAGGTTATTACAAAGTTGATTACCATGGATGGAAGTTGACGCCCCTGGCGTAAACCTTAGTGATGCAATTTCAGTGCTTTTTGCCTTGTGTGGTTTCCCTACTAAATTTGTAGTTTTTTTCTTTCATTTAGTGGGATGAAAAAATTATATTTCAACGAGAATAAAAAAAGTTTGATCCAAAAAAATAATCCTGTTCCAAGAAAATCAAAATTGAAGTTCGCGGTATCTCGAAAACAAAGAAAGTATATATTTTTGTTATTGCATGATAAAAGTTTTAAAAAATATCAATAATAAAAGGTTGAAAAAATTAATCCTCCGCTAAAATTTGAACTAAATTTGAATTTAGATTTTATTCAAGTTTTTTTTAAAATTATTGTGTCAATAAATGACATTTTGAAAAAATCTTTCCACCACAACTCTTACTATAGCGTGATTTTGCAAAATTTTATAATGATAACGGAAAATTCAATTTTAAATTTGAAAAATAAAATTTTTTTAAAGACAATTTCTTAAACTGGAATTTTTCATCAAATCTACGTCGCTGGATAATTTCATTTTAAGAATTCTTTGGCTAAAATCTTGTTTGATATTTTTTTAAACATTTTTTACCTTACAGTGTAATAAAGGTTTTCGTCAAATATACATCGTAAAAATCTTTAAAGAATGTATGAATAATTATTTACCAACAATGTTTTCAATAATTTTGTAGTTTTATTCATGTCAGTGTAATTAAAAAAAATCTTGCTTGTACAGAAATTTGTATATAATTTTATTAATTATAATAACATTTTATATAATTTGTCCACTGCAGTATTTACCAAAGAGTAACTCTTTCAATTGTGCACTGCGTACCTACAAGAAATTATGTAATTTTTGCAGATTTAATCAAATTTACTGATAAGGACCACCGGTCCTTACTTTGAAACGTTCAAAACAATTCAATTATTTTCAATTTATTTGACCCTAAAGCCAAAAGTGAACATCAAAGTTCTCAAAGAAAGTCACAATTAATATATAATATTTTTAAACAATATATGCTAAATGTCCGACGAAAAACACTAATATAACCTAAAGCTGTTCAAAATTCTAAGTTTAATTTTTAAGTCAAATGATTTTTATTTGAAATAACCGATTTCTGGTATAAATCTGAAGATTAATAGAAATCTGAAACATCTTATGATTTTATTTATGAAAAATACCAATTTTTTACAAAGATTTGTTCCAAATTGTCAGTCATATTCTTTCAAATTCTATTATTTTTGTTTAAAATAACCGATTTCCGGTGAAAAACGTTACCAGGACGTTAAATTGTTCCCAAATTGTAAGTCTTCTTTGAAACCTATATCGACATTTCAGTTGAAAATCACTGGCTTAAAACCTACAATTGAACAAAAGTTTTAATATTTTTTCAAATCTAATGATTTGTTCCTAAAAATACCGATTTTTTACTAAAAAGTCCGATTTTTGGTGTAAAACACCAACATAACCTGAAATGGTTGAAAAGTTCTGAATCTTCTTGGAAATGTTTGGAATATAATTTATTTTAAACAAAGTAATTGGATTTAAATTTAATGATTTTATTGAAAAACACCGATTTCAGATGAAACACGTCAACATAACCTATTTTTGTTGAAAAATGATACATATTCTTTGAAATCTAATAATTTTTTATTAAAAAGACCAATAATTCCCAACGAAAAATACAAACATAACACAACAGAAAATTATTAATAATTGTAAATCTTCTTCAAAATCCAATGACTTTTCTGCAAGATGACCGATTTTTTGTAAAAAACGTTAATATTACTTGAAAGGGTTCAAAAATTTGCTATCCTATTTGAACTATAGTGATTTTTGTTTTAAAATATCAGTTTTTGGTATAAAACGTTAAGCTAACCCACAATTGTTAAAAATCGCAAGCTTGAGCGCGCCTAGGGCGCGCGACTGTTGGATTGCGCGCTTCGCGCTCGATCATATATTTATCTCGCGCTTCGCGCTCGATAATGCATTCACCTCACGCAACGCGCTCGGACGTATTTACATCGCGCTTTACGCTCGGTTCCTCTAGATTTTTGAACTTCGTTTTCGACTTCGATGAAAAGAAAAAGTTTATTTGCAAATATTATGAAATTATCAAAACCTCTACATATGAAGTGATTGTTACATTTGTTTTTATTTTAGACTGAAAAGGAACTTTATTTACTTAAGGTTCTATCGACCTTAAGGAGCACATTCTCATCCAGACACTCGCACTTCGTGCTCGACATTTGATTTGAAAATCATTTGAACCTTGCGTTCCACGCTCGGTTCTGTGCACCGTATGATAGAAACAAAAAAGTTTGAGCGCACTTACGGTGCGCGATTTGGTCGTCGCGCTTCGCTCTCCGAAATACATTGATCGCGCACTTTGTGTTTCGTGTTATATGTTCTTCATATACAAATTACTAAATTTGTATTTGATTTCAAATGAAGAATAATAATATAATTTAGGCAACAAATTTTATTAGTTAAAATGTTATTTTAGCTTTTGCCGTTTTTAAAAAAAGGTTAATTTTTTTCATTTTTAATGTATTCTTATAACAAAAATTGATTACAAATTTGTAAATCTTTTTTGAATGCACAACTTTTGTTCATTCATCTGTTTTCGTACCTTGCATCGTTTTTCCAAAATTTTGATTTTTTTACTGTCAATGTTATTTTCACGAATAAAACAAAAACTACGCATCCTATCGAAACATGATTCATAACAAATTTGTACCTCTTTTCCGGATGAACAAATTTTGTTTCTTCATTTTTTTCGTAGCTTGTGTTATTCGTCTAAAAATTTGATTTTTCTATTTTCAATGCTGTTTTTTGCGAATAAAACAAAAACTATAAGTCATATCAAAAAGTGATTAATAACAAATTTGTAGATCTTCTTTAGGTGCATAATTTTGGTAAATCCATATTTTGTCATATCTTGCATAGTTTGACAGCAAAATGGAATTTTTGATTTTTCATTATTTTTTTGTGCAATCAAAATTTGAATTTTTGATTTTTCGAAAAATTCAAAAAGTTGTTAGGAAAATATTGTAGGGTATTCAAAAGTAACGTTTTTCTTCTCTTGACTTTTTTTATATCGTGCGTTTTTTGGCCTTAAATGTTCATTTTCGTTTGTTTTTTGGAATTTTGAAAATGCTATATGCTATATACTCCGGCAATTCTTTTTTTATCAGAAAAAGTCATTAGGATATTTTGTTCATCTTTTTGAGTACTACCAACAACCGAACATAGAATTTTCAAATCTTCAAAAAAATGGTTTGAAAAATGTTCAAAATGTGCTCACTTTTTGAATTTCCATCCAGAATAGTTGGTTAACGAACTCGTTCTTTCTTTTTAGGCCTCAAGAAAGTGTGCCAAAGCACAATCCAATCTGATCAATCTTTCGAAAGTTATCGTGCCTACACGATACTACAGACAGACGGACAAACAGACAGACAGACAGATAGACAGACACGTTCGTGAAAATCGTTTTTTCTGACTCAGGGGGTCTCGAAACGTGGAGATTTGATGAAAACCGACAAAGTCAAATGTTACATAAAACTAATACCTTCTCATTAGAATGAGAATGTAAAAAAAAACTTACACAACCTCAAATTTTAAATAAATTTCAAGTCTTCTCAGAAATGTTCTGATTTTATAATATATTTTTTTTAGTCCAGCTAAAAGTACTAATATAAAACATGTGTAATATTTTCACTAATTGATTAGACAATTTGAAAGTTTTAATGTAATTGCTTAAGAGTAATGAACATTCAAAAAGCACAATTCACTTTAGACGAAAGTCATATGATTTTCATTCAATTAAAATTTACAAAAGCTTATTCTACTTATTGAAAGGTCCTTTAAAATTTTATTCATCACGTTTTTATTAAATATTATCTAGTAAATTGTTTTACTTGAAACATGACTGAATAAAAAAATTATACGTATTATCTTTAAATAAAATTTCCATAAAAACGTGACGAATAAAATTGTAAAGAAACTTTGAAGGAATGGAATGAGCTTTTGTAAATTAAAATGGAATGAAAATTACGTATTTTGCTTGAAGCAGTTGCAAAAACAGAAATAATTATGCAAATAATCACAGGTCATAATCATGTAGGTGCAATTTTTTTGAAAACACATTTTATTGGCTTCAACATTTTCTAAAATTCTACCTGACATTGTGGTGAAACGATATATCCAAATTCGAACCGGTAATGGGGTTTTATCTTGATAAACGGTGATCAACTATACGAAAATTTAAATCTTTGTATTTGATTACATCCTGTTATTGTATTAAATAGTTACAAAATACAAATAAACTCAATATTTTGTATACAAATAACACTGTGGTAATGTAAAATCCATTTTTTTAAAGAAAATATTTTTTCTATTTAATTTTTCTTTTTTCAGCCTTCTATTTGTCTCGTAAAGTGTTTATAATCTTCCAGGCATATGTTTTATGTTGATTGGGATTTTAGGAAATAAAAAAAACAATCCATAGACTACCACAGTTTCGACAGCAGTCGATTTTTGACGAGCTGTATCTCGAAAAATATTTAATTTAAAAAAAAATTTGTTTTCTTCATACCTCGGTCGAAAGTACGTACTTTCGTCCCTAATATCAGAGACGAAAGTTCAACATTTACTCCCGGTGGGAAGTACACGCGCGCCCTCTATAACCGCGGGAGGAAAGAATTTCTCATTAACATTTACTCCCTGTGGAAAGTACACGCGTGCCCTCTATAACGGCGGGAGGAAAGAATTTCTCATGTGTATTATACTAATTGTTAACCTCTGTCATTGCTGTTGTTACCTCTAACCTTAGAAGTAGCTGTTTTGTCGTCAATTAATTGAATATCAATTCAAAAACCCAGCAAAAATAAATAATACGTTGTCATCTGATGATTCCTTAGACGAGGAAGATGTTCTGAGAAATTTCGAAGACTAGTGAAATACAGACATCTTTAACAAAGTGGAATTAATTTATTTTAGAAAAATATTATTAAACTTGACTCTTCGAATGTATTGGATGCCTGCCCCCCACGACCAGCAGCACTCGCTTCGCTCGTGCCGCAAATGTCGGGGGCAGGCATCAATAACATGCTTATCAACATTTAAAGTCAAAAAAAGTAAAATTAATAACGTACTTTCGACCGGCTATGAAGAAAAATCGTATACACTACGCGGGCCGAAAGTTGAAATCTCGGTCCTGCGCGTCATGATGCCCTCGGCTTCGCCTCGGGCAGCATGACGCGCAGGGCCGAAAATTCAACTTTCGGCCCGTGTAGTGTAATATACTATTTGATATCTCCAGAGCTCCATCAAATCTCGAATGGACTTTCTCTTGTTTTTTTGATTATTCGATTTTTGAGATGGTTTTTTCTCTCTCCTGAAAAATTTATCCCGACGGACTCACATGCTTTTGACGCCATACCCTTGATTTGTAGATCGAATTTTCAAAAAGATACAAAAGAACTTCAAGCAATAAAAAGACAAATAACAGAAATGAAGAATTAGAGATCTTGAATTTTAAAAGTAGTCAAAGAGAGAAAAGAGAAAAAGTTAAGTAAATCACATCTTGTGTGAAGTTCTTTTATTTATTATATTGATATATTTTATGAGCGATTGCCATAAAGTTGATCATTTTAGACAATACGATTTTCAAAAACAACAAAATTTTCAAACTGCCTAAAATATTTAAAAAAAATTAAGGATAACGCGAGAGAGTATGGAAATATAAAACTAAAAAATCAAGGAACGTATTTGTCATGGATATGAATTTTACACAAAAAACCTGTGGGACAGACTTTAAAGTGATTTTGACAATCCTTAACTCTAAAATATTGAAATCTACTTTTAATTTTTTATCTCTTCCAAGTTAATATAAGTAACATCTGTAAATTTCAAATATTCAACAAATGGTGTAAATATTATTTGACAATTTTTCCATTTTAAATTTGTAGCTTCGAATAGGTGCGTAACAAGACATTTTTCGTACTTTTTTATTTATGCTTTCTAAACGAAGTCGTCAAAAATTTGGAAACTTTATTAAATTGTGCTTTAATATACTTTTAATACCTTACTCAGATAATATTAGAATCAAGTTATTATTCAAAGAAAAATTGGAAAATGACTAAGACCTAAAGTGGCAATTACAAAATACATATTTCAAAAAATATAGATCTTATAATATAAATCTTTTTATGAAAACTTTAGTCACGGCACTGGTCGTTTCTCATAAGCGCTGAATCAATTCCGCTAGTTAGTATATAAGAAAGTTCCAAATTTCTCCTCTCAGCGTGAAGCGTGCAACTGCGTACTTTTCGTCGAAAGCGTCTTATCGTCTTATCGTAGTATTATATTAAGTTTATTTATGTGTGTATTATATGTGTATAAGTAGTTGTAGGTTCACAGTGTATTTGTGACGAAATTGTATTCTAATTGGCTGTGTGGCTGAGAATAAAACGAAATCTACTAAATTTACGAGATCTGAGAATGATACGGAATCTAATGAATCTACGAGCTCTAAAAACGCAAAAAAAACTACTGCATCTACGATGTCTGGGCATGGGAGAAAATCTACTGTAACTACGAAATCTGCTAAATCTAAAAATCTGAGAAAGAAACGAAATCTATTGAGTCTACAAATTCTACAAAGAAAACAAAATCTCCTGAATCAAAGGAATATGAAAATTATATGAAATCTATTGTATCCACAAATTATTAGTATGAAAGGAAAACCACTGAATTGACCGAGTCTATGAGTGAAACGAAATTGACTAAATCTACGAAGTATGGGAATAAAACGAAATCTACTGAACCTATAAATTATGATTATGAAACGAAATCATTTCAATCTGAAAAATCAGAGACAGAAATGAAATCTTCTGAATCTGCGAAGTCTGATAATGAAAAGAAATCTACTGAATCTACGAAGTCTGAGTATGAAGCAAAATCTCAGAATAAAACGAATTCTACTTAATCTGCGAAGTCTGAGAAGGAAACGATATCTAATTTATCTACGAAATCTGCGAATAAATGAAAATTCACTGAATCTATGAAGTCTGTTAATGAACCAAATCTACTGAATCTACAAAGTCTGAGTTTCAAATGATATCCACTGTATTAAAGAAATCTGCGAAGGGAGCGTTTACTTATGATATCACGCACCAGGGCCCGGGGGGGGCCCCTTATTAATCGTGACAAATCGTGACATATGGGGGGACGAGTCATTCTGCGTGTGATGTCGCGGAGGGTTTTCTTGTTTTTATTCGCAAACTGAGCAATATTAAGTCCATATATCTCCCAGCTGATGATATGAAAAATTAAATATAAATTTAAAATTTTGACCTGCAGCCCTTGGACTACAGAAAACATTTAAAGGTTGCGTTCTGAAAACTATAAAGTAAAAAATATATGAAAAATAATATATAATACTATGACCACAAGGCACGAACGTCAACTTTTTGGAATGTTTTTTTAAAATGCATTTCTTATAAATGTTTGATATGTTCCTTGAGAAGAATAAAAAAGTTTTAATAATCAGGTTTCTATTTTTGATTATGTTCATGTACGTTTGATTCCCATATTTAATTTATAGGAGAGGAATTTTAAAATGCCATAACTCTGAATTTTTTTTTGTATTGAAAAAAGTCATGTGGATAAATTATTCGTCTTTTTGAGTACTACTAGGACTTTCATTTCCCGCGTGAAAGTGTGTGGTGTCAGTGAATTTTTTATGCTGAGTTTTTCTGATAATTGTGGTGAAATTTAATGTGAGAGGATTGTGTATGTGTGTAGAAGGGTACGTTTGTGACAGACTGATTGAGAGATTGAATGATCGCCAAGGGGGTGAGAATATTTTTGCGGATCAAGACAGATTTGGGTGGAAGTTGAGGTTAGGTGGGTTTGAGGTTTGTAACAGGGTGGTAGGACCAGGTTGGTTGTAGCAGGGCAGGGTAGAGAAGGAGAAAGACAAGGCAGGTAGACGCGACGATAGATAGAGATAGAGAACGATAGAAGACGGGATCGTTTGAATTGGATTCATGGCTAGCGGAGCGAGTACCAGCAAGAAAAGCAGGGATTTAGATCAGGAAGTTTTCAGTACATCGAAAGGGGAGAATAAAAGAAAGAAGGGCAAGGGGAAAGTATAGGAAAACGGTAGAAGAGGATAGATTGAGGGCGGGGAGCGTGAGATCGATTGAGGCACTCACCAAAAAGAAGAGAGGGGAAGCAGTGAAGACAAGGAAGATATAGGGTCAAGCTTGAAAAATCCAAAAATGTTCAGATCGCCGCCGGAAAGACATAGTTTTGTAGAGAAGGATGAGAAAAATAAGGGGACAGAGAGAGAGACAGAGCTGAGGCTAATGATCCGATGGGAAAGGAAAGATTGAAAAAATGCGCGAAATGATGATAGAAGTAATACGGATGTATGAAGAAAAGCAGGAGAAAAAGGTAGAGGAAATAAGGAAAGAAATCAGGCGGGAAATGTCCGAACTTAGGAAATGGGAAGAAGTCAGGGATACGCTAGAGAAAAGGATGCAGACGTTGTAGCAAAGACTAGAAAAGAAGGAGAAAGAAAAATAAACGTAGTGATAAAGGGTCTAAGATTAGAGAAGAAGGAGCTGATGGTAATATTGGAAGAAGTACCAAAAAGGACTTGATGCTAAGGTAGAGATAAAGGAAGTGCGAAGTGTAGGCAGGGAAGAGCGAAGAGGGGAGAGAATGGTACTGGTGAAACAAAAGAAAAGAGAACATAAGATGGAAGTGATGACAAAGAACAGGGTGTTATATGGAAGCTCAGAGAGACTAGAGCATGATTTGACATGAGTAGAAATAAAGATGTAGTATAAGTTAAGGAAAATAGCGAAAGAGGAAAGAAAAAAGGAAAAAAGAACATTGGTTAAGTATGGAAGAATACAGATCGAAGGTGTATAGTGGAATTGGGACGAGGACAGGGAAGAGTTAGTAAAAAATGAGGTGTCGGGAAACTAGGAGAGAAAAGAACGGGAGATAAAGAAATAAGAAATAGTCGGAAACAAAAAGAGACGAGAAACGAAAGTAGGGAAGATCAGTCGAAATGTACTAATCCACAAAGTCTGGAAAAGATACGATATCTGATAAATCTACGAACTCTGAGAATGAAACGAAATTTATTAATTCCGCGAATTCTACGAATGAAACAATATCTACTGAATCAAAAAAATATGAGAATGAAACGAAATTAACTGAATCTGCAATATCTGTGAGTGAATTGATATCTACTGTATCTATTAAATCTGAGAATAAATCGATATCCAATATTTTTGTACGTTGTCGGACAATGAAACGAAATCGATTGAATCGGCGAATTCTGCGAATGAAACAAAATCTAATAAATGAAAGAAGTGTGAGAATGAAACGAAATAAAATAAATCTACATAGTCTGAGAATGAAACGAAATCTACCGAATCTACGACGTATGAGAATCAAACGAAATCTACTGAAAGGACGAAGTCTAAAAATCAAACAAAATCCACTGAACCTAAGAAGTCTGACCATTAAACAAAATTTGCTAAATCTCCGAAGTCTGAGAATGAAACGAAATCCGCTGGATCAACAAAGCCTGATAATGAAACGAAATCTATCGAATCTACGAAATCTTTAAATGAAACGAAATCTACTTAATCTGCGAAGGGTGCAATTGAAAGGATATATACAGTATCTACGAAACCTGCGATTAATCGAAATATATTAAATCCACGCAGTCTAGAATCTGCGCATGAATCGATATCCAATGTTTCTACGTTGTCTGCCAATAAAAAGAAATCGATTGAATTTCTGCTGCCCAGGTACGAAAATCGGTCGGATGCCAGAGCTTGACCATCGGCTCAAAGTCGGCCCTGCTTTAATGGATTGGTCGGTACGACCGCAAGGATGTGGTCGGTTCGACTCTGGATACAGCAGTTGGTTAGCCACAAGTCACCTTGATGCACCCGACGGTCGGTCAAACTTTGGTCCGAGGATGAGCAGACCGTCGGATAAACTCTGGTTCATTGTTTCAAAAAGACCGTGAAATTACGGTCGGCCCTACTCTTGGCAAGAGATGGGCCGACCTTCGGTATAACATTGGATTGCGCAAGTCATCATGATGCACCCGATGGTCGGTCAAACCTTGGCCCAAATATGGGCCGGCCGTCGGATATACTAGGGTTCATTATTTCAAAACGACCGACATTTGGTACGAATAGCTGGATTTTTGTGTAGATATAACCATATTTGTACAAAAATTTCAGAAAAATGTACACTTGATGTAATTCTTCATCGTTGTAATTATTATACCATTAAGCCATTTCCCTTTCGGGGTAGGCGTGACT
>CAKNYM010047150.1:61174-94984 GCA_932195095.1 Andricus curvator | reverse complement strand
CCGACCCATCCGTTCATATCTCCTAGCAGAATTATTCTTTCACCTTGCTAAAACACCTAAAAAGCCAAACTTCACACGAAAGTTTAAAAAAATTTGTTATTAAAAGAATTGTCGCAGTACGCGATAAAATTTTCAAGTTATGTCGATGGAAATTTTGAATGCTCATTAAAAATGACATTTTATGTCATTATCAAAAGTTTTAGAATGATCTAAAACGCAAAAAAAAACAAAATATTACACGAAAAAAAATTAGTCAAAGTGGGCGCCAAGAAAAAAAAATTTCAATAAAAAATTTTTGAGAAAAAAATTGTTTAAAAAAGTTTGAAAGATAATGTAGTGAATCTACGAAATCTGAAAATAATACAAACTTCATTGAATCTTCGAAGATTGAGAATAGAACAAAATCTACGAAGTCTGAACATGAAACGAAATCTTCTAAATTTATGAGGTCTGAGGATGAAACGAAGTTCGGTTTTATGAAGGTAAATTTTGTGACTATTCTTAATTTTGAAATTGTATGGTTGATTTTTGTGGTGATGCTTGTGATTTGTTTCGCTGAAAGTACTAGGAGTGGGTTTTCTGGGTTGCCGATTACTTTTATGGAGTTGACAACATAATCTAAAGTTTTAAAAATATATAATGTTAAAGGTGGTAAATGAAATATTTCAGACCAAAAGAATTCATTGTTCGATCCTTTATTCCATCGACGTTTCGAAAACTATCGTTTTCCTCATCAGGACAATAAAATTTTATTGAGTAAAAAAATTCATCCTCATCTTAATTTAAAAGGTTTCTGTTTCGCCTTTTCCATTTTTCTATAACATTTATAAAATAAATTTGATTTTAATTAAATATCACTTGTGTAAAAAAAAATGAGGTTAAAAATTGTAATTACTGTATTTACCTTCAAATCTTCTTTTTCCAGTTAAAATTTTATATAATTCATGTTGCCTTTTTTAATAATAATTTAAAAATTGTGAAATTGTAATTGTAAATTTAATAATTTGGTTATAAACGTTGAATATAAGTAAGAAGCATAACTGACATTTTGCTCCATTTTTTCAAAGAGAAAAGGAGAAAAAGAGAAAGACAAACATTAACAGAGACAGAAATAATTATGCCGTAATAACTTAAATATCCATTGAGAATATTTAAAAAAAATTTTAATAACGTTAAAATAAACTTAAGAAACTCATTGCCTAACATTATATATACTAACATTTCAGAAAATCAATTAAATAGCACAATAATAAATTTAAAAGATAAACAAAGACTAGATAAAATACTTCAAAATTTAAAAATTAAAAGTAAAGTTCAGGTACCTATTAATATAAATAAACATAAAGATACAATTAGTTCAGATTCTAAAGATCCTTGGATTATAAATTTTAGTAATGTTGATATTCCAGACAGTCAATGATATTTCAAGGTTAGGGAAAAAATTTAATTCTTCTTTTTTAACAAACAAACGTAAAATAATTTTGGATATTGTTAAAGATATAGAGTGAAAATTAGGTTTAATTGAAAATACTGAAGATCGTGATTTGTTAAGACATATAATAATTAATACATCACATAATTTTTTCACAGAAAAATAAAATTACTCATGTTGATAGAGTCTTAGCACAAAATATTAATAAAACACAAACATTTATAAATTCTAATAAACAATTACTAATTACCCATGCAGATAAAAGTAATATTACAGTTGTGTTTAAAAAGGAATCATATGTTAAAAAAATGCAAGAATTATTAGGGAAGGGATCTGGAAGATCCGCAACAAGGTCTGGAAAGGAGAAGGGTGGCCGGAGGATAGGATGACGGGGCTGGTGGTACCGCTTGTCAAGAAAGGGGTGGGCAAGAAGGTAGAGGAGTACAGAGGGATCACTCTCATGCCAGTGAGTTATAAAATATACGCAGAAATTCTAAGAAAAAGGTTAGAGAGCCAGATAGAAGAGAAACAAAGTATCTCACACAATCAGACGGGATCTAGAAAAGGGATGGGGACAATAGATAACATTTACGTACTCAACTACGTGGTTAACAGAAATTTAGGGAGGAAAAGAGGGAAATTAGTCCCCTTGTTCGTAGACTTTAAAGCAGCCTTTGACTCAGTGAATAGAAAAGTGCTATGGCAGGCATTGAAAGAGAGGGGAATAGAGGAAGGGTTAGTGGAGAGGATACAGGAAATTTTTACTGAAACCAGGATTAGGGTGAAGATAGCGGGGAAAAAAGGGGAGGCGTTCTGGGCAGGAAGAGGTCTAAGGCAAGGGTGCCCGTTGAGTCCGCTACTCTTTAATATGCTTCTGGCAGACTTAGAGGAGAAGCTAAAGGATAAAGGCAAAGGGGGAACGATTTTGGGTAACAGCAAACTATACTCTCTAGCATATGCAGGCGACGCAGTGCTGTTAGCAGACGATGAGAAGGGGATGAACCTAATGATGAGAATTTTCGAAGAGTATTTGGGAACAAAAGAACTGACGGTGAACGTAGGGAAGACCAAGGTGATGTGCTTCAGAACTAGAAAGACGAAAATAGGTTACGTTTGGAAGATGAACGGACAAACAGTGGAAAGTGTGGAGGAATTCTGTTATTTAGGTTTTTGGTTTGAGTTGGAGTTGCCCAGGTTACATGTTAAGGGAAGAATTAGGAAGGGAAAAATGGTAACTAGACAAATTAAGAGAGCCTGGAGGTTTGAAGAGAAGTTGAAAAGGGGAGAGGGGAGCAGAATAGCACAAGTATGCTTGGACGATGTTCGGAACAAGGAGACGAGAGGCAATTTGGGAAATTCGAAATGGGAGGAGGAAAGGAAAAAAATGAGGAGGGTTTGTGATATACAAGAAGGGGTACTGGAGTGGGAGGATATAGAGTTAGAGCTATTAGTAAAACAAGGAGAAGAGAGATGGATGAAGATTATGGATTCGAGGTACAATAGATGGTATATGATGGTCAAAGGGTTAACGGAACCAGAATATTTGCAAAAAATAAAAAAGGAAGACAAATGGAATAGGGTGGTACGGTTTAGAATGGGAGAAGGAGTGAGAGCTTGTTGATATTGGATGGCTGAAGAGGACAATCTGTTCAGAGTATGTGGATACGAAATAGAGTCATGGGCACATGTGTTAGAGAGGTGCACAGGAGAGGAAGCTGGACAGTTGAGTGTGGATGAGTGTGTGAGATGGATTTTGGATGGTAATGGACAGGGAGTGACGTGGATCAAGAAATTGGAAGAAATAAGAGAAAGCAAGAGAACAGGGCAGAGCCAAACGGGTAATCCTATTAAAGGAAATTAAATAGCAAAAAGTAAACATTTGAAATCGTTGAAAATGTATTTCATGGTAAGAGGAAACGGAAGCCCTGGAATATCGCTCATTTTAAAGTTTAAGAATTATTAGTAGTAAGAGTATTGTTATTTTAAGTAAGGCGAAGCATTAGAATATAAGCAGCGGTTAAGTTAGATTAAGGGTGGAATGTAAATATATGTACAGGGAGCGGTGGCCCTCAAACCCGTAAAAGGGAGAGATTAAATATACATACATACATATTACATATGAAAAACTAAATTAAAACCATGAGGAAGAATTAAAAAATAAAACATTTAAATGGTTAAATTCTTGGCGAATTAATCGATATTTAGGTGAAGATATATTACGCAAAGATATTTTAGTTCATGACACTAGCATTCCTAGAATTTATGGGTTACCTAAAGTTCATAAACCTAATTGTCCACTTCGACCTGTAGTTTCATTAATAAACTCACCGACTTATAAAATGGCTAATATTTTTAATAACATTCTTAAAAAAGCTTCAATAGTACCAAAATCTCAAGTAAAAAATTCTTTTGAATTTAAAAATATAATAATTAATAAAACAATTCCACCTGATCATATCATGGTTTCGCTAGATGTTCCTTCGTTATTTACTCAAGTTCCAATTTATTCAGTAATTAATAGTATTTTAAGTAGATGGATTAACATAAAAAACTATACAGATTTACCTCTTGATAAATTTGAAGAACGAATAAAATTCTTAATGGAAGAAACAGTATTTAAATTTAATAAACATTTTTACAGACAAATATTTGGAACACCTATGGGTTCTCCCATTTATCCAGTCCTAGCTGATTTAGTTATGCAAGACGTAGAATCAAATGGCATAACAAATTTAAATTTTTCTTTACACACATATTTTAGATACGTTGATGATACTGTTAATATTATATCACCGAAAGATAAACTAATTTATGTTATAAATCAATTTAATTCTCATCATCCAAGACTTAAATTTACACATGAAATTGAAAGTAATAATTCTATTCCTTTTTTAAATGTTAAAGTTATAAAAACTGACTCAGGGAATATCATCACAGATTGGTATCGTAAAAAAACTTATTCAGGTAGATATTTAAATTTTCTTTCTAACCATCCAATACAACATAAAATTTCTATAGTTAAAAATCTTATAGATACAGCGCTTAAATTATCACATGAATCATTCCACAATTCAAATATTGAATTTATCAAAAAAACTCTTTATTTAAATAATTATCGAACAGAATTTATTCAAACACATATTAATGTATACCATTGTATACCATTAAGCCATTTCCCTTTCAGGGTAGGCGTGACACTACCCGATTCGGGTAGTGTTTCTAGGTGGATAGTTTTCTTGTAGTTATAAATAACTACAAGTTTGGGCTCACCACACCCATAATATGCCAACAGCACACAGTATTCTCGAATGGTCACCCATCCAAGTACTAACCGTGCCCAACGCTGCTTAACTTCAGTGATCTCACGAGAAATGGTTTTTTCAGCGTGGCATGGCCGTTAATGAAATTAAAACAATGGCAGATTCTTTATCTAACCAAAACAATATAAATATAGTTAGGAATTTAAATTTTAAACCAACATTATCAATTTCTTATCATGGAAATTTATCTTTTGAAATTAAAAGGATTTGAAATAATTTTATTATTACAACAAATTTCAGAATTGATTCAAAACTTCAAAAATTCATAAAATTAGGAAAAGACTTATTAGATAATTTGCAACTTACTGATGTAGTATATAAAATTCAATGTTTGAATTGTGACAAATGTTACGTTGGTCAAACTAGTAGATTACTTTCTACGAGAATTAAAGAACATCATGATAATTTTAGACAAAATCCAAAAAACCATAAAGTCATAGCTATACACCAGGTTTAAACTGGACATTTAATTGATTGGGAAAATTTTAAAGTTTTATATCATGAACCTAATGAATTTAAAAGATTAATAGCAGAAATGTTTTTTATTAAGAAACATAATAATAAGTGCTTGAATATAATTTCAGATCTTAATAATTACAGTCCAATATATAATATGCTTCTAGATTCTTTAATTTAAAAAATTGATAAAATTTATATTTGGTAACTAATTTAAATAAAAATTAATTTTTTAAATGGAAAAAAAAAATTTTCATGTAATTAAATGATTTTGTAATTGTAATCTTATCTAACTTTTAATTTAACAAAAACAAATTTAATAAAATTTTTCTATTTCAAAATTACAACAATAGATAACTTAGAATGTGAATATTCGATTTTCTAAATTTTCAAATTGATGAATTTTTTATTTGAATTCTTTACATTATTGTAATTTTTAGATATTAATTAATTTTTATCGCCAACGGCGATACCACGCTGAAAACACCAGTTCTCGTAAGATCACTGAAGTTAAGCATTGTTGGGCGTGGTTAGTACTTGGATGGGTGACCGTTCAGGAATACTGCGTGCTGTTGGCCCGTCGTGGGTGTGGTGGGCCCACATTGGTAGTAAATATCCACCTAGAAACACTACCCGAATCGGGTAGTGAGGCAATGAACTTTCGAGTTCGAACTGCTAATCAATGTATGTATGTATTGTAATTTTTACTTACATTTAATTAATTATCAACAGCAGTATGTACAATTTTAAAATAGTTTAATGATTGTTAATAATTGTTGATTTTCTAATTCTTTCATTTAATTTTAGTTATTTGAATTATTTAGAAACTATAGTACCTTATGATATAAATTGATGATACGGCATTGATATTTCTGTCTGTGTTAATGTTTCTCTTTCTCTTTTTCTCTTTGAAAAAATGGAGCAAAATGTCAGTTATGCTTTTGACTTATATTCAACGTTTTTAACCAAATTATTAACTTCACAATTATAATTTCACAATTTTAAAATTATTATTAAAAAAAGCAACAGGAATTATATAAAATTTTAACTGGGAAAATAAGATTTGAAGGTAAATACAGTAATAACAATTTTTAACCTCACTTTTTTTTACTCAAGTGATATTTAGTTAAAATCAAATTTGTTTTATAAATATTATAGAGAAATGGAAAAGGAGAAACAGAAACCTTTTAAATTAAGATGAGGATAAACTTTTCTACTCAATACAATTTTATTGTCCTGATGAGGAAACCGATAGTTTTCGAAACGTCGATGGAATAAAGGATCTAACAACGAATTCTTTTGGTCTGAAGTATGCCATTTACCACCTTTAACATTACATATCTTTATAAATTCATATCACTCAGACAAACAACATCGCTTAAGCATCTTTTCTAATCTAAATAATCTAAAGTTTTCTGATGAGAACTTTCATGACTACTTTTAATTTTTTAATTTTATGGTTGTTTTGCGTAGTGTCACTTATGATTCGTTTAATTGAAAGTACTGAAGTTGAGTTTTGGGGGTTGTTGAATATTTTTATGGACTGGAGAACATATACTGAAGTTTTACGAAGGTGATATTTGTGACTGTTCCTAATTTTAAAACTTGTTCGTTTTTTTACATGCAGAAACTTTAGATTTATGTCGTTAAGAGAACTAAGGGTGGATGTTAACTTATGTTAAATATATTATTTAAAAGCAGTATTTGTGGTTTCTCTTGATTTTTGAATATTATTATGGGTTTCAGAACATAGCTTAGATTTCTATAAACGTGATTTGTGTAAATATCTTCAGTTCAAAATGTAATGGCTGTTTTACTTGGAGAAATTGTGGAATTGTCTCTTTAAAAGTACTAGGGGTAGATTTTAAGCGTTGTTTAATGTTATAACGGGTTTAAAAACACAAGCTTGAGTTCTATAATGAAAATATATCTTGCCGTTATTGAAGGAAGGCTGGATCACGATATTTTCGATGATCGGATTTGTTTCCAATGTTTGCCCACCAAAACCATCAAAAATTAAAAAAGTACTTGAAAAACTATGCGACAAGGGTATAGCACAACACGCCGTTAAATAGGATTAAGGGAATTGCACTAAGAGGGTATAACGCCCCCACGTATTTAATTAATAAAAAAAATAGAAACTACATGACGAGAATCGAAATCTCACTCGAAGAATCACGATCAGAGAAAAAAAAAGAATAAATAAGGAGAGGGATCGCACAAACCTAGGAGATAGAAGAACAAAAGAGAGAGGCGGAAACCGTATAGAATGAAATAAAATATTGTTAAGGATACGTTCGTTAACCTTGGAACTGATCATTCTCTGTTTAGCTGCTTCGTTTCTATTTCTGGTATGGACTACCTTCAAAAGAAACTCGCTGCATTGAACAGGCCTATGGCTAAAAGCAGGAACTTTGAGAAGAGTAAAGTTTGCACTGAGGGTTCGTCAAATTTAATTCGGCTGAAAAGAAATGCGAGCGAGAACAGAAATTGTAAGTGTGAGAGAAAGATATTATAAAAAAAAAATACAGGGCTGTTTGAATCTGGATTAGGGGAAACAGGTTAGCGTTAGTGAGAGAAATTTTGTCGGTCAGCCACATGTTTGCTCGAAGCACATAGAAAAAGTGGAGACAGACAGGAAACAGGTTCTTTATAGCTTACTCCATTCCTCTCCCCTATATCCCTAGTGCTAAATATCTCCATTATTTTTCTTCCCATCTCGTTAATTCTATAACCCTCCTCTCTTCTCATCTGCCTCCATCAAAAACTTTTACGCTAATTTTCCTCCCCTTACATTTCTTAGCTGTCCCTCGTACTGTTATGCCCTCTTTTCGCTCTAATACTTTATTTATCCCTTTGCGCGTTACCTCTCACCATATATTCAGGCGTCCACTTCTAGCGTCTGTCCTATATATTTTTCTTGTAATCTCTCAATCTCTTCCCTTTCCTTCCATCCCCATATCTCTACTGCATAGCCTAACACTGGCCATACTTATTCCCTTCCTTCTCCGAGCAAATTATTTTGTGCCCCCCCCCCCCTCCTTTTCTGAAGCTCATTATCTTTGTCTTTTCTACATTAAATTTAACTTCTTCCCATCTGAATATTTCTCTGATCCTGTAATTAAACCCACCATTTCTTCTGCGTCCTCTACCATCAGCACTATATCAGCAACGTATACCAGTGTATATAACTTTTCTTTTCCCATCCTAACTCCTTCCCATCATATCCTCTTCATATATTCTTCTAAGTCTAAGATTCATATAATAAATAAAAGAAGTTCAGGAGACAGGAGAGGAGTAAAGGGAGAGCGGCGAAGGTAGGGTATCGTAAAATAAAAGTAGATAAGAAAATGTGGGTGTTGGGCGAGGAGAAAAAGGTGTTGAAGGAAGTGCAGGGGAATTTGTTTCGTAGGAGGTAGGGGGTGGGGGCAAAGCTGGGTAGAGGAGTAGTGAAGGTGCTGTACTGGAATGTAGCAGGGATGAAGAAGATAGATACGGATTTCTGGAGGTATATCCAGGAATTATATGTTGTGGGACTGGTAGAGACGTGGGTAGAGAGAAAAGAATGGGATAGAATAGAGCCAAAGCTACCAAGGGGGTATAGGTGGAGGCTACAATAGGCGGTCAGAGTGAGGAAGAAATGAAGGGCTAGTAGGGGAATTATAAAGGGGGTGAGGGAGGGATTAGAGGAAGAAGTTCTTGTAGAGAGACAGAGGGAGAGAGGGAGGGCGTCAAAATGTGGGCAGTAAATATGGAAGGGGTAACGTGTAAGTTTGTGACAGTGTGCAATAAGGATGGGATGGAAAGGATTAAAGAAAGGGTGAAAAAATTGCTAGGCGAAAGAGAGGAGGGTATGGTGGTACTGGGAGTGGTCTTTAATGCAAGGATGGGGAAGCAAGGGGGCCTGTATAGGGAAGGAGAGAGCTTCGAAAGAAAATCGAAGGCTGTTTAGTACACAAGAGGTTTGGGAGAGGCTGAAGGAGGTAGTAGAGAAAGTATGGAGGGGGAGGGATTCCCAGGAGGGTGGAGAGAGAAGTTAATAGTGCCACTGTATGAGAAAGGAGATAGGGGGTAGGCAGGACAATTATAGAGGGATTACGCTTATGAATACGACGTACAAAGTATACGCGATGTTGTTGGCGGAGAGGCTGCGGAAAGATGTCGAGGGGAAAGGAATATTGCCGGATACGCAGGCGGGATTTAGGGCGGATAGTAGCACTATCCACAATATCTACGTTCTGCAGCACGTGGCGGATAGAGAGTTAACGAAGAAGGGGGCGAAAGTGTAGGCGTTGTTTGGGAGTGGAGAGAGGCCTGATCGAGTAAGGGTAGGACGGGTTAGAATTTGGTCACTCGCGTATGCAGATACATAGTGTTTCTGGAAAAAAGCGAGGAGGCCTTAAACGAGATGATGAAGAGGTTGAGAACATACCTGGATAAGAACAGGTTAGAGCTAAATGCGGAATAATTGCAAGGCTGTGGTGTTCAGGAAAGGAGGTGGAAGGGATAAGGGAGGAGAATGGAAGTGGAAGGGAAAGGCGGTGCAGGAGGTGAGAGAGTTTGGGTACCTGAGCTTCTGATTCCGGAGAAATGGGGGAGTGGATGGTCACATAAGAGAGAAAGTGAGGAGGATTATGGGAGGAGAATGAAATTGTTTATGAATTTTAACAGGGAGTCGGGCGTGTAAGTATGAGGAAAAATTCTTAGAAGAGGGGAGAAGTAAGCTGTCTAGGGAGTGCTGGTGGGAGAAGGAGAACAGAGGAGTAGAGGGGAAGATGGAGATTGAAAGAGATAGGTATTTGAGAAGGATTGGGCTGCAGAGGGAGGAAGTGAGAAGGATGCTTGAGTATCGAGAGAGATAAGGCAGAAGGGGAGAAGAGAATAAGAAGGTCAAGGATCAATGTGAATTGCGGGTGGATTATGCCAAGGGAGAGAGTGCAGTATTTGTGTGACAAAGAAGAGAAAGGGAGTCAGGAGCTTATAGCGAGAATGAGGTGTGGGTGCATGGAGGGTTGTAATAGGTTCTGGCTTCCTATGGAGAAGAGAATGTTTGAATTGTGCGGGAAGGGGTATGCAAAGATAGAACACTGGCTGGAAGATTGCGAGAGAGTGGAAAGGAGTGATATTAGCATGGAGGTATTATTGCATGAAAGAGGGGACAAAAGGGCGGTTGCATGGGAGAAGGGGGTGTTGGGTGAGATGAAGAAGAAGAGAAGGAAGAAGGAAGAGGAATGAAGAGGAGAAGATTGTAAAGAGGAGAGGAAGTAAATAGAAGCAATTGTAAATATTGTAAATAATTAGCAGATAAGTATTAGATAGTAACCGTAGACGCAGAGGTTGGCAATGCGAGGCAAGGTGAAAGATAGGGACCTGCGTGCGAGGCAAAGCGAGCGAAGCGAAGAAGGCATAGCGTTCAGAGCGAGCGGTCGTAGAATTAAGGTATCATTAAGGCAGGCCTGTCCAAGTAGGGGAAAACTGCAATTTTTCCAGATGGGAATTTGACACCACCACCGACCTCCACTCATTCAACTTCACGAGAGCGACCATCCCCCCAAGCCTCTGGACCTGAGTAGAGGGAAGTGGTGGTGGAACTCGAACATGTGGCAAATGAGCAGTTTTCCCCTACTGGGACAGGCCTGCATTAAGGTGTGGATGGATGTTGGTTTGTAAGAAATAATTTTAAGACAAATTCTGTAAAATATGTCAACGAAGTACTACAATAATGAGACCGTACACTATGTATTCCACCTGACGCCATATCGCGATCGCTTTTTGTCAGCTTTCTTGCATGGAGAGATTTATTTTCATATGAGAGCTCCTCCACAGAAAAAAATTGAAGCGTGCTCTAGAACAGTGCATTGTGCGCTTATTGTCATACGCCTCATGTAATACGTCAACACAGTTTCAAATCCTCAATATCCGGCACGTAGCGCTTTCATCTGAGAATTAATTATATGTCTATTGCGGTCTTGAGCTATTTTCGACTAACCTTGCTATAGGCGTGCTGTCTCCCTGTAGTACTTCCTCGTAGCGTATCTGCCACGAGCTTATGAGGCCGACTGCGATGTGATTCGTACAAAAACCTATTTATGTTTTGAGTTCTTTGCTGAACCATTGTGATCTAGGTGTCGCCAGCTTCAACATATCAGATTGTCAGAGTGTGGAGCATAATCTATCAGTGTCGGACCAAGTAGTCCTCTCATGTCAGTAGAACTTCTCTGGCGTGCCTGAAGCACGCCAAATAACTTTTTATCTAGATAAAAAGTTGTAATTTTTCTACTTTTTTCCATTTGGACTTTTTGTTCAGAATGTCGCAGACTACAAGTCTTAAAATTAAATAAGTTCACCGAAATATTTTTCAAATCTCTTACGTGCGGGGTCCTTTCTCTTCATTTCGCTCTATCGCTGTTGACGAGGTTCTTGAAGGCGAAGGGGTTGCTTAAATAGTCTGGGGCATTACACAAGGTATCTTTTATACATTCCTTTATTCTAAACAGAAGAAATTAGATTTGTTTCAGAAAGAGTATCTGGTCTCGGTTTTGTTCCGGCTATGTTCGAACCTCGAGCCCGAACGAGGTCCATGGGATCTGGAGCAATGAGAGATAAGTGTAGTAGTTTCGCACAGCTCCAGAACCGCGTTCGAAACGAGTTTGGAACCGTTCACAAAAAGAACCGGTATCGGATCCGGAACGGTTGTGTTTTCGTTCCGGATTCACAACTTTGTTAAATAAAGAAATACAATTTTTAAAAAGATATAGGGATGTCAGGAATGTAGATCTGAACATATATTGCATGATGATGTTATCTAGGTTACGGTTTTTTGGGCTGAGGCATCCTTGAGATGGCAGCAACGAGGCACATCGAAATGCCATCTTTGACCTTTTGTTAATGAATTGAACTGTTTTTACCTTCATAGTCTCCTACGTATTACATGGAGCACAAATGGACACCGAACAACTGACATTAGACAGTACTTGGTAGGAAGACCAAACTTGTTCAGTATAGGCTTTTGTGTGTTCGAGATTTGCAACGTTCAGCTCATTGAAATCTATAGTTTTATTATAAAATGTTAGGCAGTTAGGGATAATATGCAGACAATTTGAAAAATTAAGCAATAATTTAGTGAAGTTGGGGTCAACTAGGCTTTTTAGTTGACTATTGTGTTTGTATATGAACTATTTATAGAATTTTTTCAACTCTAGGGTTAAATGTTCTGAACTCGTACAAAATATATCTTATTTGTAATTAATCGAGTTTCAAAACCGAAAGTCCCTCAAAAATATTATTTTATTTTTATTTTTGAATAAAGTATCAAGCATCTGAAACATTGAACAATATTTTGCTTTTTTTTATTCTTGAGTATTACAACGTGGTGCGCCAAGAAACAACTGTGATATTCATGTAACGCTTATTTCACGCTTGCTTGCCTACTAGGATGCCATCTGTGCGGCAAGGTTATGATGCATTAGTATGTTAGAAAATATGTGCTTGCTTGTACTTCATATCCCTGTTACTTATCAAGGTAGTCTTTCTTAGCAGAACCATCACTACTGTCGTCATTCCTCAATCGCTTCTGAAAGAAAAAAAACCAACACCAGCAGTTATATTTTCAGAGGAGTTATACTTGAAGGGTGGCGCAGCGAAACGAATTAACTCACATTTTATTGAAAATGAGATTATTGGGCAGAAATTTCTAAATAATTCAAATATACATCCACGTTAAGTGAACCTTTTATGACTATTTATCATGTCGAGTTTTTAGGAAAATTGAGGGCAAACTTGTTTTTGGAAAAAAATTTTAATCAACTTAGGGCCCGGATTTGATGCTTGAGAGACTTCTATAGGGCTTAAAGTGAACGTTGAACCTTGTAATTCAGGATGACTATATTGAAGAAACAAATTTTCACAGCTTATCTTGAGCTATGACAGATTTTGGCTGCGTGAACTCTCACTCACTACTCCTTACCATCCAGGCTTTAATTTAAACTCTATGAGAAATCTTGCCAGCTTCAGGAAATCAAATTTAGTATACCAGCGTACAGTAAATTTAGTATATATTCATACTGAATTTAGTATACACGTACATGAAATTTAGTATACGCGTGTACTAAATTCAGTATAAATATACTAAATTTACTGTACGCTAGTATACTAAATTTAATTTAATTTTTGTCTCTCCTAAAAATCAGCAAAATGTGGTTTGATTCGTTTGACTGTGCCAGCCTTCACATGTTATAGGTATAGGAAACAATCAGATTTTTTTTTTGTTATAAGTAAAAGCATGTTTTTTGTGTAATTAAATTAATTCGTTCTTTGAAAAATTGCTGTTTAGATTACTGTAAATATTCTGTACTTTTGGATTGTGAATAGTGAATAAAATACGAAATACAAATTATGCGCTCAATATGGTCGTCACGTGGTCCACCTGTAACGAAAAAATGATACTCCCAGCTCATGATATTCCGTCCACATATTTTCAAATCTATGTAGTTTCCAAAATCTTTCAGCTCCTAGTCCTAACATCTTTTTACGCGTGAGATAATCAAAATTTTGAAGGTTTGTTATTATAAAATGATATCCAATATGTACAAAATCCATCATGATATTGTAAAGTCACCCATCTATTTTAAATTTCAAATGGCTTGCCGAGGAATTTTCGAATTTCGTGATATGTATATTGTCGTTGTTTTGACTTATATTTTGTCTACATAATTATTAAGCATTTTTGCACATACACATTTAGTTCCTTGTATTATATTTATCGCTTCTATGTGAAAAAATGTTTAATTTACTTACATGATTTCCTTTATGCAAAAGTTTCTCAAATGTATTATTTTATACTATTAAACCCTAACATAACTCTACCATACGTACATATAATGTATTTGAAATCTTACCATGATTCTGTACTTTTCTTGGCATGCATATTCAGTCTCATCAACATCATTGAAACAATCACTCTTATAATCTTCAGGAATTGGACCACCTCCAAACTGGCAGAGTCTCGATAGCGGCTTGGCTGTAACTATCATTTTTTCAAATCCGATTTGTTTATGTTGAGGACAATAAAACAAATCAGGTGTATTTTTATCGTAAACTATGCTTTTTCGAAGAATGTCCCCAGCAGTGATCGATGATATCTGAGTCTGCAAATAGATAAAAAAAAATCAGTCCGATAAGAGGACGACAACCGTCCTCGAGTATTGGTTCCGAAGAAAATCAGACTAAAAACCAGTTTCCAGTATTGTGATCTAAAAAGGCAAATCTCATTTTAACATTTTTCAGCAACTGATTTTAAGAAAAGAAATTATTAGAGTGATCCGAATTATCATCAGGTAGGTAACGACGTGGCAGAGATTATCTCCAATCATCAAAAAGAAATACACTGTATCGACCTACATTAATCCATCAAATTCAGACCTAGATCGATAAGGTGGAGTTACGGTTCACGGTTATTGATGCCGTTTAAGCACCTTACTTGACACAGTTTTTTTACAATTGTCTAATAATGAAATAATAGACAGTGATAAGAAAATTCTGAATGAAATAATTTAAGTCCGGCTACTATCTCTCGCACCACGAAACTCTCCTAGTTACCTCTGTGGCGAGCCTAATTATGTCAAGCATACACTGAGAAAAAATTTTTATTGAATCAAAAGTACGCACTTTCGCGCTTGTATAATAGCAGATACTATTGATTCAAATTATTCTTCAATGAAACAATAATGATTTAGTTCAGCTTAACAGTGATTCTTTAAACTCGATCCGGATGCTATTCTTGGCACTCTGAAACTGCCCGGCTTCGGGTACTCGGAGTCAGACGGGGATACCTTGGCTCACCTGATCAAGGCACATTTGCCGGGCTTTTCAAGGTTTCGAGAAAAGGGGACGGCACCTCAGAGGCAAACAAAGTCGCCTGCGGCCCAACTGGGCCCGAAACTGCGGCTAGCCAACGAGATTGTCACCCCTGCCAGGGTCAGGTGGACCCTGAAGTCTTTCAGTCCTTACAAGTCTCCCGGCCCAGATGGCATATATCTAGTCCTCTTACAGAGGGCTGGAGAGATCATCATAGGACCGCTAGTGAGACTTGCTAGGGCTCATCTGACGCTGGGATATGTCCGGACGGCATGGAGGGGTACGAGAGTAGTCTTTATTACGAAGGCAGGTAGGATCGGTAATACCTCACCCAAGGATTTCCGTCCCATCAGTCTAACGTGTTTCCTACTAAAAACAGTGTAAATACTTGTGGATAGATATATCCGCGATAGGTCTTGTCAAGTAAGCCACTTCACAAGGAGCAACACGCCTACAGGACTGGTCACTCTACCGAGACGGCCCTCAGCGGAGCAGTAAACCTAATTGAAGGTCAACTGAAGGAGAAAGGCCTCGCGATTGGAACCTTCATGGACATCGAAGGAGCCTTCAATAACACCTTTGGAAAGGTGATCAGGGCGGCCATGATTACACATGGTGTGCCTATTGCAGTCGTGGAATAGACGTGCCACATGTTGGCCAACAGGAAACTTACTACGACGAAGGGTGATGCCACTTTATGTGGAACCATTGACTCGGGATGTTCGCAGGGAGGAGTTTTATCGCCCTTGCTGTGGTGCCTAGTAGTGGATGAACTGCTTCATCTACTCTCGAGTCAGGGCCACCACGTCATAGGCTATGCGGACGATATACTGGTTATCGTGCGCGGCCAACACCTGGATGCGCTCTTCGGAGTAATGCAGCAAGCACTGATGATAGTGGATTCATGGTGCAAGACAACTGGATTATCGGTTAATCCGAGTAAGACAGGCGCAGTCGTTTTCATCAGAAGGTACAAGTGGGGAACCACGAGTACATTGAAACTTGGAGGACAACAACTGGAAATCAAAGAACAAGCTAAATATCTAGGATTCATTCTGGATAAGAAGCTGTTATGGAACGAGCACCTGGAAAACAAGTGCAAAAAGCTAGTAGCAACTCTATGGCTCTGTAGGAGAGCCATAGGGAAAAGCTGGGGCTTGAAACCGGAGACACCGATGTGAATCTACACAGCGATCTTGCGAGCCAGGCTAACCTATGCGAAAGTGGTCTGGTGGAGCAGGATCGAGTTGTCCACTGTGAAGACTCGACCGGAAAGAATCAGGGGACTTATTCTGAGAGGTGTCACTGGAGCCTCGAAGTCGACACCCACGATGGCACTGGGGCACTAACAGGTTTAGAGCCCCTCCATCTTACCATCAAGGCCGTGGCTGCGAAGGCGACCTGGAGGCTAAATCCGGTGAATGACAGAAGAATCTCGACAGCAGTGAAGATCTCAGTCGACATCGTGAGAAGGCCGACCCTGAACATGCCCAGGGACAAAATGGTCACTCGCCACCTCTTCGACAAGAAGTATCGAGTTAGCCTATCCACGAAGGAGGAATGGGCTACCGGGGACGCATACCTGCCCAGTGATGGGCAGGTTTACAGATGGCTCCAGGAACAAGGAGAATGCAGGAGCCGGCGTATATCGTAGAAGGAATGGAATGGGCTTCACAATTAAATTGATGTCCTACGTCACAGTTCTACAATATGAGATTATGGCCATACTCCAGTGCGCCTACAAGGCAACAGAGTATGACAATAAAAGGCTTCCGTTTCCAGTACCGATAGAGGTTACACGGTGTTTTTCGAGTGCGATCATTTTTTGGCTGGGGAGAAGTGAATAGTTGAGTAAGTACGGTGAGGGTGTGGAGAGTGAGAGGACTGGAGTGAAAGTGCAAGTGTGAATGAAGGGAGCGGTTGAAAGTGCGAATTTAAAAAAAAGATAAAAATTGACAAGAGTTGAGTTCGAAGGGTGTGAATAGCAGCATGCCGGTTACGCGAAGTCCACAGGGTGTTTCCAGAAGGAAACAGAGCGAAATTGGTGAGAAAAGTGAAGCCAATAGAAATAGCGATAGCAAAGAGAGAGAGGATAGCGTTGTTGACGACGCAAGCAGTGAGGAGAGCGCAGATGATACGTTCGCTACGCCTTTGAACCCCGTAGCAACGGCAGAGTCGAGTCGAGGAAGGGGCCATACGCGCGGGAGGCCCACTAAATTAGAAAGATTTAGATCAAGAAGTTCGGGGTCGAGAGATCTTCTACACAGGTGGCAACAGTCGGCGAGCGCGATTAGCAGCGAGAGCGTGAATAGTGAAGGGGATAAAACAAGGGACGAAAAAAGGAAAAGGGGGAGGGAGGAAAAGGGAGGAGACTTGCGGAAGATTGGATGAGGCTTGCGAAAGACTGAATGAGATGCAGAGGCAAGGGGGGGGGGGGAAAATAAAGAGGGAAAGTAAATTGAAAATGGGCACTTGGGAAGAGGAAAAGTTAAGAGTCTTTAGAGACAAAATAGAAAACGAGGAAATAGGATGTTTGGAAGAGGAAGGAGTAGACAAGCTGCTAGAAAATCTCAAAGGAGTGATTGATAAAGTAAGTGAACAGGTGAGACCAAGAGAAGAAGAAGGGGGGTTTAGGAGAGGTTGGTGGGACGATGAATGCAGGGAAAGTAAAGATAGGATGAAGGAAAGTGTAAGAAAATGGAGGAAAGGGGAAATGGAAAAAGGAGAACTCAACGGGAGAAAGAGAGAACATGAAAAAATGATAAAGGAGAAAAGACAGAAAGAGAAAGAAAGGTACATGAAAGAGGTAGAGAAAGCTGTAAAGGAAGGAAGGGAATGGGAAGTGATAAACAGGGGAAGAGGAGGAAGGAAGGGCATAAATGAAGAAATAGGAATGAAAGAGTGGACGAAGCACTTCAAGGGACTGTTAGGAGGGGTGGAAAATAGGGTAAAGGGAGAAGGAAGAAAATCGGTAGAGCGATACGAGGACAGCGCAAACGAGATTAGTAGGGAAGAGGTGAATGAGGCGATTGATCGGTTGAAAAGAAATAAGGCAACAGGAGAAGATGGCTTGGAAAATGAAGCACTGAAATATGGGGGATTAGGAGTGAGAGAAGAGATGTGGAAGATTTGCAATAAGGTATGGAAAGGAGAAGGGTGGCCGGAAGAATGGAAGACAGGGCTGGTAGTACCGTTGATTAAGAAAGGAGAGGGAAAAAGTGCAGAGGAATATAGAGGGATCACACTCATGTCGGTGGGATATGAAATTTATGCGGAAGTGCTTATACGGAGGTTAGAAAGAGAGGTGGAAGAAAAAGGAAGTATACCACACAATCAAACGGGTTTTAGAAAAGGGTTGGGAACCATAGATAACATCTACGTGCTCAACTATCTAGTCAATAGGAACCTAGGGCGAAAGAAATGAAAACCAGTAGCACTGTTTGTCGATTTTAAGTCAGTATTTGACTCAGTTAAGAGGAGGGTGTTATGGGCAGCCATGAAAGAGAGAGAGGAGTAGACGAAGGATTAATAGAGAGGATAAAAGAAATATTCGTGGAAACTAAGATAAGGGTGAAGATAGGAGATAAGAAAGGAGAGGAATTCTGGACAGGAAGGGGCCGCAGGCAAGGGTGTCCGTTGAGCCCACTTCTGTTAAGTATTCTTCTGGCAGATTTAGAGGAGAATTTGGAGAGGAAAGGGAAAGGGGGAACAACGTTAGGAACAGGCAAAGTGTAGTCACTAGCAGATGCAGATGATGTAGTGCTAGTAGCGAATGATAAAAGAGGTATGAATCTGTTGATGAGAGTGTTCGAAGACTATGTGAGAGAAAAGGGTTTAACTGTGAATGTGAATAAGACTAAGATGATGTGTTTCAGAAATATAAGGGGAAGATTAGAGTATGAATGGAAGATAAATAGCGTGGTGGTGGAGTTGGTGGATGAGTTTTGTTACCTAGGATTTTGGTTCGAAACTAAAGGAGGAAGCGACATGCAGGTGAGAAAAAGATTAGAATGCGCGAGTAAAGTAATGGGACAAGTATGGGGTATAGGAAAAAAAAGGTTTGAGGATGACTGGAAGATGAGAGTATGGATGTTTGATGTATTAGTATGGTCAGTGTTAAGCTATGGAGTGGACATTTGGGGATGGAAAGAACATAAGAGAGTTGAAAGTTTGCAGGAGAGATTTTTGAGATGGGTTATGGGAGTGAGCTATAACTGTCCAGGTTATATGCTGAGGGAAGAAATAGGACGGGAAAAAATGGTGGTGAGGCAAGTGAAAAGAGCTTGGAACTTCGAAGAGAAACCAAGAAGGGGAGAAGGAAGCGAAATTGCACAAGCGTTTGCCCGGGAGGTTATGGATAAAGAGAGAAGGGGCAACATGGGACGTTCAAAATGGGAGGATGAGAGATATGTAATGAGGTTTGAATGTGGCATGCAAGTTAGGGGCAGAGAGTGGAAGGAAATAGAAGAAGAGATTAAGGCAAGACAAGGGGAGGAAAGATGGGGAAAAATCTTCCTCGGAGCGTTCGGCAGAGCAGGATCGCGGTTACACCGTAACAGGGACAAATATGGTAGTAAAGTACTTTCAGGGCAGCATTGTTTCAATGAAAATACGTCGTTCCCGCGTGAGAGGGACACCCGGATAGTGTGTTTCCTAGTTACTCAGAATGTGCACGATACGCTCCACACCTATCGCTAAGAAATTTTTGACGTAAAATTCGGTTGCTTTATACTAAGGTGGAAATGACACCGTCTTGGCATGCGAAAATGAAACCCTCTGTACCTGAATTAAGTCCTTATGATCTGAGAAAACCGAAAGTTTGCTCCTTCGAAGAGGACTGATCTTCTACATTTCTGTGAAGCGTTTCGGTGCATTTTCTTGTCGAAGTGGACGCTTATATCTACTGCGGAGAGCCTCCTTCACTAATTTTATATCCTGCATGCGGATATCAGGCACGCTTGGCTATAGTTAGGCCTTTATAGCGTTAAAGTGTTTCATATGACTCACATCCACGGGCACAGGGCCTTTGGGAACGTCAGCGTTCGTCCTCGCTTCAGATGAATACTGTTACCCTTGTCCAATCCAAAGTCCATACCAATATCCCCTGTGTACCTCTTGAAAATGCTTGAAGTATGCTGAAGTTTTTCTGCTGCAGAAGCATAGATCTTCAGATAATCCATATAAAAACATGACTCATTTTATGCTTGCAAAGATTATGTTTGCTGTAGAAGCACCCGAAAGAATTGCTTAATACGAGACATAGTGGCAGAGGTGTGATGCAAAAGAAGAGAGTGGTCGCCCTGAAAGACTTTGCAACTAAAAATATTCAAACGTTCCTTTTGGACTTGACCGAAGAAGAATAATAACTTTTTTTCATAAGTAAAAGGATCAACTTCGTTTACGGTACCATATAATGTCTTACGATTTTAAGTAAAAACTGTATATAGTTGGTTATTTAGAGGGAGTTGAAGTTAGAAAATACGAAAATTTTACGCTAAGCGGAAATATATATTTTCCTAATTATTCCAAAACCGAAGAAAGTTAAAACTTTTTTTAATTGAAAACAACATGTGCAATGAAATTTCCTATAAGAGTGTTAATTTATAAAAGCAAAATTCAACAATGTTTTGAAACTCCACGAAAAATATTTAATATCCCATTAATCACAATTAAAAAGACGGACATTGAAAAAATGAGTTTTTCCGCCATAAAATGTCCAAATAATGCATTTCCTTATCGAATTCGTTAAAAAAAAAACATTACAATAATCAACTTATCATGAATGTTGGTAAAATGATCATCTAGTTCCCAATTAATAGGACTGACATAAAAAACGATTTTTCTGTCGACAAATGCCTGAATAATTCATTCGTTTATTACATTTGTTTATAATATTGTTTACTATATTATTATCGAACACCAATAACTAATTTTGTATGCTAAATATTAAATTAGACCAGCATCCGATACTAATTTAAAATTTAGCATAGAAAATTAATTAATACCCTGGTCAACACAATAAAATCATTTTTGCAACACCCTTCTCTAAAGTTGACGTTTTCATGCTTCTAAATTGTGCCTAAAGGACCTTATTTGACTGGCATATGTAACTTTAAACACTGGTGTTGGTATCTTCTTGAAATAAATTTAGATTTAACTGGAACAAATGTTTTAATGATTGAAGTTTTGTTTTTAGGGTTTCGTGGCCCCCCCCCCCCCCCGACAAAAGAGCATAAACGCCAACATTTTTCTTTAATAATTTTTTTCAAACAAATTTTTTTCAACAATTTTTTTTCCACAATGTTCCACAATTTTTTCCACAATTTTTTTTTTTCATACATTCGAAAAAAATATTTTGTTGAAACATTTTTTTTTTAAGTTTTTTTTTTCAAAAAAATTTCTTTACTCCACTCTATGCAATATAAAATTAGTATTTTTCGTTACCTCCTCTTAACAACTTTCTCGGACGGGCGTTGCAAAAAATAGCGTGTGATACATGTGCGCATAGGTGATTGTTAACTCGTGTGATTGCATCATTCGCCTGCGGCTCGAAGCATGAGTCGGTGGTTAGCGCATAATCACCTATTTTGCGCACTTGTATCACAAATAACTATTGCTTTATCTTTAACTAATGCTATACTATGGAACGTAGGTGATTGCAAGAATTTTCCTATTATTGGCGAGCACCGGGAACATTAAATGGAAAAAATTGCAATTGTTTCATATTTGTTCATTTATAAAAAAATTGAAAAGCTAAATAAAAATCAGGCCCGTAAACTCTCTGAAAAATTTTATCAGCTTTCTTCTCAAATTTGTCACGTTCAAATCGGTTAATATTTGTGGGCTGTACGTTATTTTGAACCAAAAAAGTTATTCTAGCTACTTTGTTCGGCGAGGTGTGTATCTGTATCTGTGTGGATCTGTAACGAACATTCTTGCCGTTCCGGTACTACTCTTTTTATTTGGAATGGTTTTATGGACGAGCGACGAGCTCAGATTCCTCAACATCAGTGCATAAAATGTTATGCACGTGAACAAAAGCTTGCACCTCAAGTCGTCCGTTTTGTGATTTTACATTTTACGCCATCAAAGTGATACAGCGCATATTCTAGTCGAGAATGGACGAAACCCAGACTTGAAATAACCAAGAGACACGAAGAAGTGGGCAACGGAGATTTTCTCGACTACTGAAACAATATTGAAACACTTGGAAATCAGCCGGATTGAAGGCGGGCATGAAGGGTTTCATCTTAGCGTGTCAAGAATGTGTCATTTCCACACACCCCGATCATCTAGGACACATACTATCCGGTTGTTCAAATCACGCGGGATGGACGTACCTCCTGTAACGTGTAGGCTTATCCTACCTTATATACAAGTAAATCGTACACACTTCACAAAATAATATACAAACTCTCGTAGCTGTATATTAAAATAAGTGGGGACTGCCAGCCAATCACGGCATAGCGCGTTTAACCAGAACAGAGAGACAGGAACTTTTTCAAGTGTGTTTTCTCTTGGTCAGCTCAAGCAAAGTGGTAACTTGCTTTGTTTGAGGCTATTTTCTATCCCTTTAATTTTCTTTATTCTTGTTTTTTTCTATAAATTTATAATTTTGAACAAAAAATTAAACTCCCTCATGCAATTTTTGAGAAAACGCAAAGCTTTCTAGGGAGTAACTGCGATTACCTCTCGGCATGCTAGTTTTCTCTCCTCAATTCTGAAGGATTTGAATCTACATTTTACTTTTCATTTCTCTGGAGAAACGCGTTTCTCCAAGGGCTCGTAAGGTTAGTGGAGATGAGAATTTTTCCGCAAAAAGATTAACTCATAAATTAAATTATAACTTTGCATTCATGTCTCTGAGGAGTGACAGAGATGTCACCCAGGCTTCATGAGTTAGTCTTCTCTCTAAATTAAAATCAAGAATTATTTTGTTCAAATTTATAAAAATAAAAAATAAAATAAAGCCAAGTGCTCACCAATAAATGGTTCGATAAAATATCATAATGGCCGAAGGATTTCATATAATTTGAAAAATTTAAAATCGTTAGAAGCAAGATTCTGTGGTGTTAGTCAATGAATGTAAGACTGAGATTTGCCAGAGAATCAAATATATTTGCTTAAACTTATTAAAAAATACAACAAGAGAAATCACAGTTCGCTATTATCCGTACTCTTTTGAAAGCACACAAATGCAAGATGAAATAAGGTAAAAGGTTTCCCTTTTGTATTAATTTGTTTTAGAATAGAAGATATTAAGATTTTGCATACACTTGTATAATTTCCGATTAAACATATTTTATTTCAAAATTGAAATTGCTTTCTCCGTAATTCAACATCAAGAAAAAGCTGAATATAAATGGGGTTTACTTTGTCTTATTTTAAAAAGAATTTAGTAGCATTGTAGCAGAATGTAGCACACCGCAGGCACAATAGGGTTGTTTCCAAAGTCAGATATCACTTTTCCAAAGAATGGATCTTGTAGTTTATAAAATTTTAATTTTAAAAACGCCCATAAAATATGTTTGACGTATTGTTTAATGTTTTTAATTCAATGTTGAAATATGAATTTTCTATCACGATGTCAAAGGAGTCGGATTTTCCACCAATCACAGCTTATGTGTCAGTGATTCTCAAATATATTTTTCTGTGCCGATGTTTTGTTTTAGTTATATGCACGTCGAAAATAGAAGTCGCAAAATATTGTTTAAAAAAATGTCGAAGGAGGGTTTCGTAAAAGCCAATAGCGGAAATCTACCGAAAATAGATATATTTATGGTATCGGAGTATTTTAAGAGTAATTGTGACTTGGTAACTGCAGAAATACAAGGAGTGAAAAATGAAACGGATCGGTGACCTAACCTCTTTATCATAAGTTTCGTTAGTTTTCATCAAAGCTACATCGTCACATTGATAATTATGAGAACCTCTGACTCACGTGACACCAACTTGAATAAGTGTTTTCCCGCCTTCAATTTTCAATAATTTTTTTTTGTTTAATGACTCAACAGACAAAAAATTTAGAACGCACCTTGAGTTTAGATTAAAATTACGTATTAAAAAATTATTTTATCTAAAATTGTGAAAAAGCCCTATCCGGCACTAAGAGTACTTTATTACCATCCCTGACACTCTTACAGCATTGCCGATTATACTGCAAATACATGTTCTCGGAAATTTTCTATTTGGCGCACTCGAAGCCTGATATATGTAGGAGTTGCGCTTGCTATACCCAGTATATTCTGATAAGATAGTCGTTGTGATCATCAGTGCTCTCATAGCCTTCCCTAGTTCGTAGCCTAAAGAGCATCCCTGCATGGGAACGAAATGCCGAAACGCTTGCAAGGGTCCTAAGAGTTCCCGAGTCCGGGAAAGGGAGATATTCAAAGGAATGGTACTCTCTCCCAGTGAAATCCTGCGCTTGTCTTTATGACAAAATCTCAATATATATCTGACGCGAGGAAGAGAATACAGAAGAGGGAGAGATGGATCAAGTAGAATCAACAGTTTCTCGCTGACCCATCGCGCCTCTTCATCGACTTCCCTGTTTCTGTCAAAAATCCACCAAAGCCCAACGAGGTAGAAACTTTTTGGAGAGAGGTATACAAGATCCCGAAACTACTGGAGTTGAAAAAATAAACTAAGAATATCATCCGCCTCAAGTTGTTTTGCGACAACCTCATAACACCTGAGAAAGAATGTCCATCAATCACTGCAATAGAGGTAAAAATAGCACCTTGGAGTACGAAGAACATTTCCGCTGCTGGACCAGATGGTATCAAGAAATTCTCATATTCAAAGTCGGAAACGCCCATTCCGCAGTGGCTGGTGTTAACACACACTACACTCCTACCGAAAAAAGGCAACTTGTCCAGTCCAAAGAATTACAGGCCAATATCTCATTTGAGCACACTGTATAAGATCTTCACACCTGTCCTAAATAACAGGGTCGTTCGAAGAATTGAGCCTCTGTGGAGAGAGATGTACGAGCAGCGTGACTCGAAAAAAGGCGGAGAGAACCTGCTAATTGACAGGTGCGTCTGCAAAGACGCAGCAGCCTATCCGCGCGTCCTTTTGATCGCCTGATTTGACTACCGAAAAGATTTCGATTCAACATCTCACAGACTTGTCATCTGTCAGTGGTAAATCTTGAAGGTGCCTCCACATATAGTGAGATGCATAGAGAGATTGATGTCCCTTCGTAAAACTAGATTTACTGTCTCATCTGGAAATTAGCGACTGACCTGAAGATCTATGCCTCTGGTAAGAGTAACTTCAAACTGCTATAAATATCGTCGACAAGCACACAGGAGAGATTGAAATAGACTTCGGATTGGACAAGTGTGCTAAAATCCATCTGAAGAAAGAAAAGAATACTGCCGTTCCCAAGGACCCTGAGCTTGTGGATATAAGTATTATTAGACTGGGCGTGCCTCAAAGCCGCATTCAGGACGTAACATCAGTGAAGGAGTCTCTCCGAAGCAGATACAAGCATCTTCTTCGACAGATTTGGTCTTTCAATCTGTCGACGTTGAACAAGGTATCTACGACTGACAGGTTTCCCGTCGCGGTTCTACTCTACTCGTTTGGGGTGGTTCAATAGACGAATTGCAGCCGTTGATATCACCACACGTAAGATCATGCATATGCACAAAAGCTTGCATATTAATTCGTCTGTTCCGCGATTATACATCTCATGCCGTCAAGGCGGACACGGACTTCTGAATCTGCAGTGTCTACATAACCGAATTCTTCTAAATACAGCTTACATCATTGCAAACGGCAGAGATCCTTTCCTAAAAATGGTCAGGAACCACGAGATGATTGGCGAAGGAGCGTTTCTTTACGAAGCCGCGGAGCAAGCGGCCGAGATCCTTGGCCAGAATTTTAACATCAGAAGTGAGGAAAGTGCATTACTCCATCTAGATGCTTTACTTCTGAAAGCCGAATTTAAGAAATCAGACGTTGAGAAGTATCACCAGCAGCTACACGACAAAAAAATGCTACGAAACTTTCACAGAAATGTAGAAAGACACTCCTTGTCGAAGGAGCAAACTTTTGCTCTCATCAGTCATGCACACACTGAGTACCTAGAGCACATACTATCTGGGTGTCCGAATCACACGGGAATGACATATATCTACAGACATAATGCGGCCCTAAGATTGCTTTATTACCATCTTTGTCGCTCTTACGTTGTTGGTCGTGACCCTGCCCTACCGAACGCTTCAAGGGAGGTAGAGTCAATTGTCCATAACAAGAAGTGCCAAATTTTCTGGAACTACGATTTTCGGACAGCAGTCTCCGTTGCACACTCCAGGACTGACACCGTTCTCTAAGACTTCGAGCAATGAACCATATTCGTGATCGAATTCTCTGCTACAGCCGACAGCAGCATCACTGCCAAGGAGAAGGAAAAGGAGGAGAGATACAAGACTTTAAAAGTGAGCTGAAACGACTGTACACAAAATATTCGGTTAAAGTAATTGTCCTTGTGATCGGTGCTCTCGGAGGTGCGAAAGTATCACTGGTATGTAACCTTAAAGCCACACCCGTGTGCCAAAAATATGCCAAGGCACTGGCGAGATGGATGGAGAAAGCTGTCATCCTTGGGTCCTCACCGCGGTTCTACTGGTTCTACTGGGCAGTTGCTTCCAGTCGGACCCTGCGGTGGTCGTTTAACCCTTTTTTTACATTCTCATTCTAATGAGAAGGTATTGGTTTTATGTAAAATTTGACATAGTTTCGAAAAAATGATCAGATTTGATTGAGCTTTGGCACACTTTTTTATGGCCGAAAAATAGAGAACGAGTTCGTTAACCAGCTATTTTGGATGAAAATCCAAAAAGTGAGCACATTTTGAAAATTTTAGGGACCACTTTTTTTGAAGATTTGAAAATTCTATGTACGGTTGTTATTATTATTACGCAAAATGACGAAAAAAATATTCTTATGACTTTTCGTGTTAAAAAAAAATTACTGCAGTTATAGCATTTTCAAAATTCCAAAAAACAAACGAAAATGAACATTTTAAGCCGAAAAACGCACGATATGAAAAAAAGTCAAGAAGAAAAAAACGTTGATTCCTGAACACCCTATAATATTTTCATAACAACTTTTTGAATTTTTTGAAAAATAAAAAATTCAAATTTTGATCGCACAAAAAAATAATGAAAAATAAAAAATTCCATTTTGCTGTCAAACTATGCAAGATACCAAAAAAGATCATCTCACCAAAATTGTACACCTAAAAAAGATCTACAAATTTCTTATCATTCACCTTTTGATATGACGCGTAGTTTTTGTTTTATTCGTAAAAAACAGCATTGAAAATAGAAAAATCAAATTTTCAGACGAATATTACCAGCTACGAAAAAATGATCGAAACAAAATTTGTTCATCCAAGGCAGAGGTACAAATTTATTGTGACTCACGTTTCGATAGGATGCGTGGTTTTTTTTTATTCGTGAAAATAACATTGACAGTAAAAAAATCAAATTTTTGAAAAAACAATGCAAGGTATGAAAACATATAAATGAACACAAATTGTGCATTCAAAAAAGACTTACAAACCCGTAATCAATTTTTGTGGTAAGAATATATTGAAAATGAAACAATTAACTTTTTTGATAAACGGCACAAGCTAAAATAAAATGTTAAGTAATAAAATTTGTCGCCTGAATTATATCATTACTTTTCATTTGAAATCAAATAGAAATTTAGTATAATTTGTATATGAAGAACATATAACACGAAGCAAAAAGGGCGCGTTCAGTGTATTTACCAAATCGCACGCCGTAAGTGCGCTCAAACTTTTTTGTTTCTATCATACGGTTCAAATGATTTTCAAATCAAATATCGAGCACGAAGCGCGAGTGTCTGGATGAGAATGTGTTCCTTAAGGTCGATAGAACCTAGAGTAAATAAAGTTCCTTTTCAGTCTAAAATAAAAACAAATTTAACAATCACTTAATATGTAGAGGTTTTGATAATTTTATAATATTTGCAAACAAACTTTTTCTTTTCATCGAAGTCGAACACGAAGTTCAAAAATCTAGAGGAGCCGAGCGTAAAGCGCGATGTAAATACGCCCGAGCGCGTAGCGCGAGGTGAATATGTAATCGAGCGGGCAGATTTTTTAATCATATATATCATTCAAAAAAAAGTTAAACAACCACCGCAGGGTCCCACTAAGAGCAACTGCCATCCAAAAAATGTAAATAGCCCCCAGTAGCACCGCGGTAAATCACACCCACGGCCACGTCTCACAACCGTGAGATGGGTGGTCATAGGCAACGACGAAATCACAACGACAGGCCGGTGAAACCCTCGTGTGTCTTGAGGACACGAAGCGACCCAAGGATGACAGCTTTCTGCATCCATCTCGCAAGTGCCTTGGCATATTTTTGGCACGCGGGTATGGCCTTAAGGTTACGAACCAGTGATAGTTTCGCACTTTCGAGAGCACCTATCACAAGGACAATTACGGAGCCGAGAATTCGATCACGAATATAGTTCGTTTCTTGAAGTCTTGGAGAACAATGTCAGGCCTCGAGTTCGCAACGGAGACTGCTGCCCGAAAATCGAAGTTCCAGAAAATTTGGCACTTCTCGTTTCGGACAATCGACTCTATCTCCCTTGTAGCGTTCGGCAGGGCAGGGTCGCTGCCAACACCGTAAGAGCGACAAAGATGGTAACAAAGCACTCTCAGGGCCGCATTATGTCTGTAGATATACGTCGTTTCCGCGGGGGTCGGACACCCTGATAGTATGTGTTCTAGGTACTCAGCGTGTGCATGGCACACTCTGCACCTATCACTGGGAACTTCTTGACAGAAAATGCGCTCACGGTATGCTAAGGTGGAAATGATATCGTCCTGGCATGCGAAAATAAAACCCTCTGTACCTGAATTAAGCCCTGATGATTTGAGGAAAGCACAAGTTTGCTCCTTCGACAAGGACTGTTTTTCTACATTTCTGTGAAAGTTTCCATGTATTTTCTTGTCGAGTAGTTCTTGGTGAAAATTTTCAACCTCTGCTTTCTTCACTTTGGTTTTTAGAAGTGAAGCATCTAGATGAAGTAATGCACTTTCCTCTTTGTAAGGAACGCTCCTTCGCCAACCATCTCGTGGTTCCTGACCATCTTTAGGAGAGGATCTCTGCCATTCGCAACGATGTGAGCTGTACTTAGAACAATCCGGTTATGAAGAAACTGGAGATTCAGAAGTCCGCGTCCGCCTTGACGGTCTGAAATATGTAATCGCGGAACTGACGAATTGATATGCAAGCTTTTATGCATATGCATGATCTTACGTGTAATGACATCAAGGGCCTTAAGCTCGTTCTTCGTCCATTGAACTACCCCAAACGAGTAGAGTAGAACCGGGACGGCAAGCATGTTAGTCGCAGATACCTTCTTCAACGCCGACAGATTGGAAGACCAAATCTGTCGAAGAAGATGCTTGTATCTGCTTCGGAGAGATTGCTTCACTGATGTTACATCCTGAATGCGGTTTTGAGGCACGCCCAGGTATGTATAGGTCTCTCCAGTATTAAGATGTCTGATAACACTTATATCGACAAGCTCAGGGTCCTTGGGAACGCCAGTAATCTTTCCTTTCTTCAGATGAATTTTGGCACACTTGTCCAAGCCAAAGTCCATCCCAATCTCTCCTGTGTAGTTCTTGACAATATTTATAGCAGTTTGAAGTTTGCTTTTACCAGAGGCATAGATCTTTAGGTCATCCATATAAAATACATGAGTGACCTTATGCTCGCGCTGATTAGTGTCGCCACAGAGGTATCCAGAAGAATTTCGTAGTGCGAAAGATAGAGGCAGAAGTGTGATGCAAAAAAGGAAAGGGCTCATGGTATCACCTTGAAAGACGCCCCTCTGGAAGGTGACGTTTTTCGTAGTCACATGATAATTTCTAGATGAGATAGTAAATCTAGTTTTCCAAAGAGGCATCAATCTCTCTATGCATCTCACTATGCGTGGATGTACCTTCAAGCTTTCCAACAGACAGATGATAAATCTATGAGAGGTTGAATCGAAAGCTTTCCGGTAGTCAATCCAGGCCATTGACAGGACGCGCTGATAGGCTGCAGCGTCTTTACAGACACACCTGTCAATTAGCAGGTTCGCTCTACAGCGTGCTACACCTTTTTTCGAGCCACGTTGTTCGTACATCTCTCGCCATACAGGCTCAATTCGTCGAACAATCCTGTTGTGGAGGACAGCTGTAAAGATCTTATACAGCGTGTTTAAACAAGTTATTGGCCTGTAATTCTCTGGGTTGGACAAGTTGCCTTTTTCTGGCAGGAGTATAGTGCGTCCTAACACTCGCCACTGCGGAATGGGCGTCTCCGACTTTAAAGATGAGGTGAATATGTGGGCCAAATGTTGATGTGTAAAAGTAAACTTCTTCCACCAAAAGTTCTTGATACAATCTGGTCCAGCAGCGGAAAAGTTCTTTGTGCCTCTAAGTGCTTTTTTCACCTCTTCGGCAGTGATTGATGGACATTCCTCCTCAGATTTTATGAGGTTGCCGCAAAACTCCTTCAAGCGGATGATAATCTCATCTTTAGTTTTTTCGGGAACTTGTATACCTCTCTCCAAAAAGTCTCTACCTCCTTGGGATTGGGTGGATTTTTTACAGAAACAGGTGGATCGCTGAAGAGGCGTGATGGGTCAGCGAGAAACTGTTCATTCTCCCTGATCCATCTCTCCCTCTTCTGTATTCTCCTCCTTGCGTCAGAGAACAGCCGTATTTTGTCAACAATATGCTGCTTGATTGTCAGCAGCTTTGACTTGTTTAGTGTGTGATTCAGGATCCTTAGTTCTTGGGCGAACTTTCGAACCCTTTCCGTAAACGGTCTACCAGATGTTATGTAGTCAATCACACATTGAACACGGGACGCATTCTGTCTTGCCCATCCAATATTCTTGTTCAGTTGATGCAAGCGTCTTTTGGTCTTTTGATCCATCGTCGGTTTCAGCCTTCGATTTGAATCAGCCACAGCTCTCGCAGCACCATAACCTGAGCAATTGATGGTCCAGAGGTCGGACTCTTGCGAGATATCTCCACGAAGGATGGCATCCATTTCAGCCAGATCTTGGGACTTAGAAGGAACTTGCATGTTAATGTTCCTACTTGTAATGAAATTGCGATCATCTCTCAGAAGGTACCTGCTTTCTGCGGTTGGTCTCAATGTCGCTTCCTCATCTTCGTCTGCACCTTGATAAAGCAGCGGTTGGGGAAGCGCTCCGCGTACATATCCATTTTTCCGGAGGTTGACGGCTTGATTTCGCAAAGACTGATGCGAAATGTGCTGAAGCTCTGGGTGTTTCTGGCACCACAGAGTGTTCATACGCGCCATAAAGCCTCGGTGAACGGGGATAGTGCTGGCATCGTAGCAGTCTAACAAGTCATCCTTGAGATGATCCGTCCACTGAATGTGGGCGTTTCGCCGGTTCGTCGTCGTGTTTCCATCTAAATTATTTTCAGCACCCCGAACTCTAGGCTGATCGGCATTGTTTGCCGACCCATTGTCGGGTGCTCTGCGCGTTCGATTGTCTTGAACCGTATCTACAACATTTTGGTGTTTCGGTTGTTTCATTGTTGTTCCCACGAGCAGCTAGGGTAAGGGTTGGTCCATCCTTGTAGAGCCCCACGTGCAAGGATAAGGCTGATACTCTGAGAGGTCGCCCGGTATCCCAGAGTCACCGTTTGAGACACCTAACCCAGGTGCCATTCAGCTTTCGGTACGGTTGTTACGCCTTCGCTTAGGAGTTATTCCTTCGGGACCATCCCTGGACAATTGTCCGCGACTGCTTATTAATTATTGTAACCATATTCAGCAGAAACCCTTGGTACAGGGACCCTCTATCCGCAACCCGAGGACGCGTTCGGTGGCTTTGTCATAGGCCCTTCGGTTCTATTCCAAAGGAATCGAAACCGAAAACCGAAGGAATCGAAACCGAAAACCTATAAACCTAAAAACTATATATATATCACTTTAAAATTGAGCTCCTTTTGTAGACAGCGTTGGCAGTACGATCACCTCGGCTCTCTTAAAGTGAACTCAACCCTTTACGGAAAAGGTTTCAAGATATTTGGTTTTTAGACCAAATATTTTGTAACTCCTCCACTCAGGAGGAACTTGTGTGGCAAGAAGAGAGGATACGATCCTCAAGTCTTCTCACAAGGTCTCCACCCTGTGATCCGCGCTTTTCAGACGCAAGATTCAGAATGCCGTTTTTCGGCTTACGCAATACCGTCTGCGTGGGAGTACTGGAGCCTGCGCTTCAGAGTTTTCCCTGTGTGATGCTGCTTTTCTGTTACCATCACGCAGGAGATATTCATTTTGCCTATGCCCAGGCTGGTTCTGTAACTCGCGGGTTACAATATATAAAGGTTAACTATATATATGTTAGGCTCCGAACCCGAAAACGCCCAATGGGCGTTTAAAACGCACGCACCTAGGAGTGGGCATTTCTAAATGCCCCGAACTAGGTGGGAGCGCTTTTAAGTGCACCAACCTAGGTGTGGGCATTCTCGAATGCACCCACCTAGGTGGGGAAAAACTGAAACGTCCCGAACCCGTTCTAGTTGTCTTTAGATACAGAGAACGCGTTTTGGGGAATATAGAAATTTCTTTTTGTGATAAAAAACTAGTCTTTTTGTTGAGGCACATTCTAAAGTACAGACTCCTGATCAAAGTCAAGGATGAAAAAAAACAAGCATCATATACTAGATAATTAATCTCAACATGTGATAAAGACGATAAACTCACTATTGTTATTGTTATGTGAAAATTCGCTTTACATTTTTAATGAATATTAAGTACATTACTATCCATTAGTTTGTTTAATTTAGATTTTTCAAGGTAGAAAAAAGTCTCTAAATGTATCAGTTATGTAATATTTGAATCTGTTTATTTTTACACGAACTGTTGATACATCAAAAATCTCCTACCATAACTTTCCTTAACCAATAGACAAATGTACCCCCCCCCCTCCACTGAGCCATCATCCCTTCTTATAGAATCGTATTTCGCCTACGAAAGATAATACTCAATATTTAAAAAACAAAATGTTTTAATTAAAAGTCAAAAATAACTGCATTCAATCAACACAAACGAATTTTCAACAAACTGATTGAATTCTCTACTAAAACATATTAATTTTTAATTGCAATTTTCAGTTGCATCTTTAAATAAAGAAACTTATTTTTGCAAAAAAAATCCTGTTTGTAATAAAAAACTAGTGATTTTGTTGAGGCACATTCTGAAGCACAGAATTCTGATCAAAGTCAAGGATGAAAAAAACAAGCATCATATACTAGATTTATTCTAGAAAACTAAATTTACACTTAACATTCCTTTAGATACAGAGAACGCGTTTTGGGAGAAATAAGAATTCATTTTTGTGACAAAAAACTAGTCTTTTTATTGAGGCACATTCTAAAGCACAAAATCATCCTCCAAGTCAAGGATGAAAGAAAAAGACAGGTATAATATAAAAGATAACTAATATAAAAAAGCGATGAATACAATAAAGTTATTATTATTCACTTTACAAAAATTGGTAATACATCACTAAACAACACCCATCCCATGAGAAAAATTACTAAAAAGTAATAAAATATGTACAAATAATAGATTCACATTTTTAAAAAAATTCAGAAACAACGATCATTGAGATTTAGAATATGATAAATACGAGGATAAATATACGTTGAAT
>CAKNYM010047150.1:27616-61074 GCA_932195095.1 Andricus curvator | reverse complement strand
TATATATATATATATATATATATATATATATATATATATATATATAAGTAATTGTTAAAACGCGAATAAAAGTAAAATGTTATGTAAATTACAAATTGAAATTGCGTCGACCAGAACAATTAATAATTTAGCCTATGAATAATATTTTATCTCCATTGATGTGTACTATGTTGTTGCTATATGTAGTTGCTATATAATGATAATATAATAAAATAATATAAGAAACAGATAAAATAATATATATGTAAAATAATATAAAAATGTTTGAAATATTTTGAGGAGATACACGCCTCCAAATTTATCTGTTATGCAATATCTGTTCCTACTTATTTTTACATGAACTGTTGGCATGGCACTTGGAATTACACTTAAGCTTTAGTTGCTGGCATTTACATTTCTTATCAATGCAATATCGCTTGCAATTACAATAGATAAATCCTTGCCTTGATCCAGAATCTAAACTTGAGGCAGAACGAAGATTTACTTTAGAGGAAGGAATGTCAGACAATTGCAAAAAACTGTTACAGTCTGTCAGGGAAAACTCATTTCTACAGTACAATTTTCGTAAAATACCATTCTGCGTCCCTAATTCATACAAACCAGATTCATTAACATTTGTAACAATACCTAAAACATTTCTTGGCGCAGTTCTTCCCCTATCGACGTCTGGAACCTTGACGACCACATTCTGACCTTTCTGGACTGGCGGCAGAATAGAATTAGAGTGAAGTAACATTTGCGCAGCTTGTTTTTCTAATCACTTTGGAAAAGAAAACATTGATTAGTAATTTGTATATGAAGAACATATAACACGCAGCACAAAGTGCGCGCTCAGTGTATTTACCAAATCGCGCGTCGTAAGTGCGCTCAAACTTTTTTGTTTCTATCATACGGTGCACAGAACCGAGCGTGGAACGCAAGGTTCAAATGATTTTCAAATCAAATGTCGAGCGCGAAGCGCGAGTGCCTGGATGAGAATGTGTTTCTTAAGGTCGATAGAACCTTGAGTAAATAAAGTTCCTTTTCAGTCTAAAATAAAAACAAATTTAACAATCACTTAATATGTAGAGGTTTTGATAATTTCATAAGATTTGCAAACAAACTTTTTCTTTTCATCGAAGTCGAACACGAAGTTGAAAAATCTAGAGGAACCGAGCGTAAAGCGCGATGTAGATACGCCCGAGCGCGTAGCGCGAGGTGAATATATAATCGAGCGCGAAGCGCGAGATAAATATATGATCGAGCGCGAACCGCGAGATCCAACAGTCGCGCGCCGTAGGCGCGCTCAAACTTGCGAGCGAAGCGAGCCGCGCGCGATGAGAATGTGCCCGCAAAGCGGGCAGATTTTTTCTATTAATTTTTCTTTCTCGCCGATGATAACGATATCAAATCGTTTTAAACGGCTGTAGTGTTTCGTCACTAAGGGTTTGCCGTCCTTTTTTAACTGCCTGGCCTCTTTCAACTTACTTATTAATTCTTCATATCTTTCTAATGTAATTAACTCACTTTCCGTTTTTCCGCTTAGCATGTCCATTATTTTTTTTTTCAAATTCGTATTTGGAGTCATTTTCCACTAATTCACAGTTAACATTCGCCATGGTGCCCAAAATGTGATAAATATAGCACTACTCTCGACAAGTACAAAACTCTTATAATCAAAATTCTGCACTCACGTTCATAGAGAGCGTAGGCGAAATACGATTCTATAAGAAGGGATGATGGCTCAGTGGGGGGGGGGGGGTACATTTGTCTATTGGTTGAGGAAAGTTATGGTAGGAGATTTTTGATGTATCAACAGTTCGTGTAAAAATAAACAGATCCAAATATTACATAACTGATACATTTAGAGACTTTTTTCTACCTTGAAAAATCTAAATTAAAAAAACTAATGGATAGTAATGTACTTAATATTCATTAAAAATGTAAAGCGAATTTTCACACAACAATAACAATAGTGAGTTCATCGTCTTTTTCACATGTTGTGATTAATTATCTAGTATATGATGCTTGTTTTTCTTTCATCCTTGACTTTCATCAGGATTCTGTGCTTTAGAATGTGCCTCAACAAAATTACTAGTTTTTTATTACAAAAAGGATTTTTTTTTCACAAATAAGTTTCTTCATTTAAAAATGCCACTAGAACTTGCAATTGAAAATTAATATGTTTTAGTAGAGAATTCAATCAGTTTGTTGAAAATTCGTTTCTGTTGGTTGAATGCAGTTATTTTTGACTTTAAATTAAAACATTTTGTTTTTTAAATATTAATTATTATCTTTTTGTTCACAATTCACCTTTCTAGGTTTAAAATTTTAGTTCAGACTGGTACTACTTTCTGAAAAATTCATTTTTTTGGTTGAAGATTCATAACTTTAGTTGAAAATTCGTTTTCTTGTTTGTTAAAAATTAATTTTTTCAACTAAAAATCTAAATATTTTGTTGAAAATTCAAATTATTTGTTTAAAATTAACTTTTTTGTTGAAAATTCATATTCTCTGGTAATTTGGAATAATGTTACTATTATTACATTCGCTATCTGTTTAAGAAATGTTATCTAAAAAAAATAAAAAAAATAATGAATAGTTATGTACCTAATATTTATCAAAAATGTTTAGCAAATGTTGACATGTTGTTTAGAATGTGCCTCAACAAAAATACTAGTTTTTTATCACAAAAAGAAATTTGTATATTCCCCAAAACGCGTTCTCTGTATCTAAAGACAACTAGAACGGGTTCGGGACGTTTCAGTTTTTCCCCACCTAGGTGGGTGCATTTGAGAATGCCCACACCTAGGTTGGTGCACTTAAAAGGTCTCCCACCTAGTTCGCGGCATTTAGAAATGCCCACTCCTAGGTGCGTGCGTTTTAAACGCCCATTGGGCGTTTTCGGGTTCGGAGCCTAACATATATATAGTTAACCTTTATATATTGTAACCCGCGAGTTACAGAACCAGCCTGGGCATAGGCAAAATGAATATCTCCTGCGTGATGCTAACAGAAAAGCAGCATCACGCAGGGAAAACTATAAAGCGCAGGCTCCAGTACTCCCACGCAGACGGTATTGCGTAAGCCGAAAAGCGGCATTCTGAATCTTGCGTCTGAAAAGCGCGGATCACACAGTGGAGACCTTGTGAGAAGACTTGAGGATCGTATCCTCTCTTCTTGTTACACAAGTTCCTCCTGAGTGGAGGAGTTACAAAATATTTGGTCTAAAAACCAAATATGTTGAAACCTTTTCCTTAAAGGGTTGAGTTCACTTTAAGAGAGCCGAGGTGATCGTATCGCCAACGCTGTGTACAAAAGGACCTCAATTTTAAAGTGATCTTCGTTTGTCAGAGTTAAGTGAACGAACTTTCTGAAGCGATTCCGAGCAATTCTGTGAATATTGTTATTGGGTTCCACCTTTAGCCATTTTTATCTTTGATTTCCAATTTGGCGAAAAGCCCTTTTTAATTTTCTCTCAGCGAGATATTATTAATCTAGAAATATTATATTGGCATTTTTGAGCAAGGTGGAGGTTATACCGAAGCTATTGGTCTGCACTACACAACATAATATTATGAAAATCTGGCCATCGCATCTTAATGATTTACAAGCAGAGAAAATCTTTAAGTGCTAATCTCAGGTTCTGAGGAAATACCTTGTTTCGAAAAGAGGACTCGGAAAGTCCTAGAATATAAAATTCAATATTTACGAAAGATATTTTGAAAGTTGAGTCAGCTCGCAATCGTTTACCTTCGCTCTCTCTCCCGTTGAAAACAAAGCGACCTACCTCAGGCCTGAGCCTACCTCAGCCCAGACAACTAGCACCGAACGTGCTCATATTGCATCCTCACCGGATTGAGGCAGAACACCTGATCGACAGGTAACCGTGTAATATATTACCCATCATCACCAATTAGATTATAGTTAAATTTTCTTTTGTGTGCCTTTAAACCTACTGTGGCTTTTTTGACTTGCGGTCAGCCGTAATTAAGACAAATAAAAACTCCTTGCTATGTAAATCACCTTTCTAGAGTGACGCGTTTGCTAAATGAAAAGAAATTAAAAGTGAGCCTCTAGGAAGAGGAAAATAACCGATACAGATTTAGACTGCCCGTGGAGCAGATCGTTTATTCGCGTTTTTTACCTAAGCTTTTGCCAAAGACCTCCTCAGAGAGAAAATGTTATACCGTAGAGTAAGATTTTATAGAAAGATCTCCTCTTAAACGAGGCATAATTGAATAGTCTGCGTTTTCTTATCGGTAAATTAACATTTAATCAGCTAGGGACTTAGAGACCAGATTGTAAAATATAGAGTAGCTCAAGCGTAACTGAATAAAAAGAACTCTAATTGTATTTGGAATTTTATCCTTTTTTCGTGAGAAACCCCTTTTTCACAATATAGTTACAAAATATACAAATTAGTGAACATTTTTATGAATTCAGTAGAATTCCTCTGAATTCTAAAGACTTCTCTTGAACTGCGTATAACTCTCTTTAATTCAGTGGAATTATATTGAATTATGTAGAATTCTCTTAAGCTCTGTATAAATATATCATGAATTCAGTATAATTCTCTTGAATTCTGTATCAATATCTCGTGAATTCAGTGTAATTCTCTTGAATTATATATATAATTCAAGATAATTATGTATGATTCTCTTGAAATATGTATAGTTCTCTTCAGTTATGCATAATTCAAGAGAATTATGTATCTCTCTCTTGAATTATGTAAAATTCTCTTGAATTATGTAGAATTCTCTTGAATTCAGCAGAGTTCACTTAAAATCTGTATAATTACCTTGAATTGAGAAGAAGCTTTTCGAAATCAGCAACATTCTCTTGAATTCAAAAGAATTCTGTTGAATACAGAGGAATTCTCTTAAATTTTGTAAAAGTTTCTTAAATTCCGTGAAAGTTTCTTGAATTCTGTAAAGGTTTTTTGAATTCTGTTACAGTTTCTTGAATTATGGCGAAAGTTTGGAGTTTTGTAGAATTCTCTTGAATTTCGTACAATCCTATTGAATTCTTCACAACTCACTTGAATACTTTTGAACTCATTAGAAAGTTTTGAATACTTTGGAATTCACGAGAATAAGCTTTTATTTATTTTGAATTTATCTATCTTTGTACACTGTAATATTCAGCAATCCTCAAAGCCACAAATCTTAAATAGAAATCAATCACCCCAGACACCAAAGGTCACCCGTTATACATTTAGCGAACCCCATCTCAGCTCTCTTCAACTAAAGCAGCCAAACATAAGACTCCGCACATTTTACTTTAAAATCCGGTCCAGGTCAAATTGGCTTGGAATTGTAATATAATATAGTTCAAAAACTCTTGATCAAAAAGTCCCAATGGGCACCAGTCCTAAAAATCAAAAATTTCCGAGATAGGAGGGTTTCAACGTTCAGAATACCACCACAAGCGAATCTAATGTCCCGCTTAAAACTTGAAGATCAGGTGCAGATATTTTGATAAAATATGATCAGCAAAATCACTGAAAATACTTCAAACACTGGCAAGATCAGTCCAGCTAATACGGTCAACAAAATGGCGCTGTCCTGGCAATCATAGTTGAAACCATGGGGCAGTCCTGGCAATGCCAATACTTTAGAAACATTGGAGGTAGAAAAAAGTTCAGTCAATGAATACAGGACTGTAGATCAGTCCAATTCCTATTCAATTCAGTCCAATTCATAGGGAAAACAAGTCCAGCAACTAAGGGCAATGTAATGGGATCGCCCTGGCAATGTGAAGATTTTTCAAAGTAATCAAGGCAAAAGACATTCTGGACTGCCAAAGATATTTCAGTCTTTATAAGTCTTTTCAGGAAATCACTTCCTACCTTTAAAAAAAAGGAGATGCTTCGAGACATCATTGAACAAGTTTTCCTGGGACGATGTTATCTTGCAGCAACTCCTATTTTTCTAAGGTGGTAAGTAATTTCCTGGGCAGGTTTTTTCTGGGAAGAAATATCCCGGCAAGACCTCTTTACTTGTGCGTTGAAGGAACTCCTATTATTTGAAAAGGTTTTAAGTAGTTTCCTGAGACCTGTCCAATATTGTTTTGCAGCAACTCATATTTTTTTAAAGATGGGAAGTGTTTTACTGAAAAGACTTGTCCTTGAAAGTCATTTCCCGGAAAGAACTGTCCAAAGGTGCCTCGAAGCAACTCATCTTTTTTTGGGAATGGGAAGTGATATCCTGGGAAGATTTATGCCGTGAAGAACTGTCCAGTAGTGCCATGCATTGAACACTATTTTTTAAAGGTAGGAAGTGATTTCCGTGGAAGACACAATTCCCGGGAAGACTTGTCCAATGGTACATCGAAGCATCAAATGTTTTGGTGGAGATGGGAAGTGATTTTCCGGGACGAATTATCCAATATTCCCACAGCCAGAGCATCTGAATTCATAGAGAGGCAAACGGATGTCCAATAGTGTCTTCATTTGAACCGTTGTGGAAATGAATGTCCGGGGAAGCCTTGTCCTTTGGGAAGATATGTCACAGTTTGCCTTCAAAATGTGGACTTTAAATTTCCCGAGATATTTATACAGATTTCCAGAGAATTATGCTGAACTCAAGACACTTCTTTAGAATTTAAGGGAAATCTACAGAATTCTAGAGAATTTTGCCGAACTTAAAAAATTCTACTGAATTGGAAATAATTCAACATAATTCAAGAGAATTCTACTGATATCAACAGAATTATACCGAATTTGAGAGAATTCTGCTGAATACGTGAGAATGTTGACTAATTTGGTTGCTTGTGAGAAAAGATATTTTGTTTTTTTGTATCTCGTCGAAGTGTGAAGCTGCACCAGAGAGTCACAACCACTGGAAAAGGCACATGGACTGTCCACCATCTAACGCGTGCTTCTGATTTGTTAATCCTTAATTGTTGATTACTCTTTACTTATTAACTTTTGAAAAAATATTTCATCATTATTTTCGACTGCAATCTTATTTTAAAATTCAAAAATACCAAAATGTTTTTTTTTTAATTGGGACACTCTGTATATTGTGACGGGATGATTGATTACCTTGCACAAAACATTAAATCTATATCATTTAACTCAAAAATTCACTGCGAAAATAAGTGCAGGACAAGAATCCTCATTAAACAGGCCGTCTGCGAACGGCCGAAATATTAGTCATAACTATATGAGTTTGTGACAAGTACTCACTTAAACGTTAAATTGGTAATTCCTATTTTTGTTATTTAATTAGATCAATTAACATTATTAATAGCATTGAATTTAATAAAACTAAATAAAATCATTACTGGTTAGGTTGTGGAAGGGAATAACACTCATACTCGTCGGGCCATAGGATTTCAAGTAAATTAATATTAAATCCATTTTGCCAATTCTTCTTTGTTTTGTGATTTTTTCTTTTCACGCACTACTTGAGACAAAATGGGAATGGCTAACCACCCACTTATACACACGTAGTCGGATACTTACGAAGGAGGCTGCCATTTCACGTGGTGGGCCTCGCACGAACAGCTTATACTTAACGGTGGAAGGAAGAGGAATTCTCTGGCACATATGACTGAATGTGAATCCGCTTCATTCAAGAATGCCAGGGAATAAGGATCACGATGCAGCGGTGAACCTATAGCTTGACAGGTCTCAAGAAAACACCTAGTGACGTCGACAGTTAGCAAACGTCGAATTCTTTTGAACTCAAAAAAATTATCTTAAGATAAGCAGAATTCCCATGAATTATGTATGAGTTCGTCAGAAATCTCTTGAATTCAGTAGAATTCTCTTGACTTCAGCAGAATTCTCTTTTTAATTTAGCAGAATTCTCTTGAATTCTGTATAAATATCTCGTGAATTCTGTGTAGTTATCTTTAATTATGTATTATTCTCTTGAATTATGGAGAATTCTTTGCATTATGAAGAATCCTCTTGAATTCAGCATAGTTCTCTTAAAATCTGTAGAATGATCTTGAATTCAGTAAAATTATCTCGAATGCTGAAGAATTCTCTTGAATTCTGTGAAATTATGGTTAAAAAAACACCTAGTGACGTCGGCGGTTTGTGGACGACGGAAAGCCCGTGTGAAGAGTCGGAAACCACTACGTAGCGCCAATATTCTGTTGGCATCCTCGTTCTCTCTTCATCGTGCTCTCTTTATGATTCAGCTTTTTATGCGCGCTGCCTTGCCCGGGACCGAGAGAGCAGACGCCATGTTATTCGTTGTTCTGAACTCTGGAGAAACACCTCGGACAAGTAATTACTCTACTACTAGCAAGTTATTGAATAATTACATCGCTTCCAAAAAGTAAAAATGAGAGGATCAACGAGGGGAAGGTGGCGACTGCTAGGTCAGTGATCTCAGATCTCTCTTCTTGCTTCGCAAAATTTAGTATTTGACAACAAAAGCCTGCCAAATGAGTAGACACGCTTTGCGAAGTTTGGCAATTGCTGGAATAGGGCAAGATCATTACTCACTTCTTAAACTTTCGTGTTGGTAATCGAGTCAGTTTTTTTCTTCAACAAACTAGAGTAGAATGCTCTAACCGGGCTGGGATGTTTATCCACACGTCCAGAACGTAGCTTTGAAATCATTATTCTCAATCGTTGAAGTGGTCACTTGGACCACGCTCATTATCCATAAGTTTCGAAATGGCGGTCACGCAGTGTTAGGATCGCGAAAAGTCGTATTCTAGGTTTAGAAATCAACATTTCACTCGGTTCAGTGGGGTCTAGACCCACTCATTGATTTACTTGTATCCTTGGTACTATAAAAATTGAAAGATTTTAAATATACGATTGTCTCCTGTAAATAGTGGCTTTACTGACTTTACCTAACTACTGCGTTTCTCCTAACCTAGCCACTCTATCGAAACGAGTTGCCGAAAAATAAGTAGTATTTCCAATTGAAAATTAATTTATAAGGCCAAATCAATTAGTGAGGTTTTCTAATACCCTCAAACTTTTGATAGTTTAAGTAAAAAAAAAAAACTACCTGGCGCCTTTCAGGTAATCTTTTGAAATATTTAAAAAAAATAATGATTCAAAAATGATTAAAATAATTGACAAAAAAAAAACCAGCCAAAAGCCAGTTATAAATGGCTCCCAACTTACGGGCGCGAGTAGCACAGAATTGAGGTTCAGTTGATGAGGATTATCGTACTAATAAATTTGTAATGTACGAGCTTGAATAAATTGGAACTTATAAAAGTTCCAATCTTAATTGAAGTTGTTTTGAAGTTTGAGGAGACTGGGGACAATAAGAATGAGTCACTACACGACTGGTTGGATTTGCACAGTAAACAGGACGGATGAAAATAAAACTGACCAAGTGAATTACAAACATGTAAATCAATTAATTTAAAAAAAACAAATAAATTAAAATAAAGTTTGAAACACAAATGAACTTTTCTCTTGAAAGTGGAAACAAAGGAACCATTGCACAAAAAAGGAATATTGAATTTTAAATTCAATAAAATCAGAATCGAAACTAAAGTTATTTTGAAAAACTCAAATAAATCGTTAAATTTCAAAATTAAAATGAAGTAGTCAATAAGTATGAAAATAAAACTGAGGATGCATTAATGTAACATTGAATAACCTGAATGGACCCTCGAATAATAATTTTCTTATTGAATAATAATGATTATTTGTCAGTCAATAGTTGTCTGTTTGTCCTTTCTGATGTATCAGGGATAAGCAGACAAATAAAAGTAAGGATGCATTGACGTAACAATGACATTACCTCAATGCAACCTTGAATAATAAATCCGAAGATTAAATAACGGTGATTGTTGGGGGATTGGCCAACAATAAACACAGACTCACCTCAGGTTTGAAAAACAAATTACCTGGATTTAAGTGTTCCCCCAGGATAATAAAACATGCACTAATTGAATTATTTTGGATTGTATGTTACACTTAAGTATGATTAAATGATTATTGCTATCAAATTGAATTTCACGTTGAATATTATTTTTTTATTTTTGTTATACAAAATTAAGATGTCGGGTGAACGGGAATTCGAGATTTCTCGTTACGCCTTGTCAATGTCTGATGATGACCTCAAGAGATACGTGGGTGAACGGGGTCACAATGTATGAGGGTCAATCTAGGTTTTGCGTTCTCAGGCCATATAGTCCCCTAAGAAGGACGGCTTCCATACCGGAAGTGGCCCAACAACTGGAACACGAATCGGGGATTGCAGTTGTGGGACGGTCAGCGACCCTTCATAGTTACAATAGGTCATTAGTGACATTGTTGAACAAAAAATAATCCGAACTGGGAAATCTCCATTGTCTAGTGATAGCCCGCCAGACCTATACGACAATATTATGGGCGCTGCCCGAAGATTATTCGAATCTCCCGCCTTTAGCACTAGGATGTAAGTTAGTGGTCGTACCCTCGAACCAACCCCCGCCCCTTCATAGTTTGGTGCGACTATCGTCCATACCTTGGTCACAAGTACATCGTCGGTGTTTTGGTATACTCTACCACTGATGACCTCGCCGAACAGTATTGAAACGATTAGTAGCCGCGTTTTAGGATAGACCCCTTGTCACTTTGAGACAAATACCGCGCAAGCATCAATACGAAATGTGGTGTCTTCCGGAGCTGACATCTCATCGCTGTCCCTTGACTTTCAAAATGGAGCCATTTCAAGGTTTCCCACATATTCTCGTACGCGTTCTGAGGTTGCTAGTCACAGGCAAACCAGCCCAAATCGGGGGTGGGAAAATATTCCGTTCAAGCTGTCTTCACAATATGCTGAAACTCGACTAAATTCAAGTAGAGTAGTATTAAATAATACTGATCGCCAATCGGTTAAGCAATTACAAACTCAGCCAGTTCAAGAAAACATTCAACCGAGTTCAGAGAAAAATAATTTTCTTCTTGCCAACAGTCCAGCTTTTATGTCTGCAGAGGCATTTTCTGGTATAGGGGAAAATTTTGTGACTCCTAGGCCTTTTGCCACCAGACCACAAATCTTCAACCCCCCCTTTCAGCAGGCAACTATTGAGATGCCTTACTCTTTGCACTCCCCATTGAATCGAGAGTGGGTAGGCCCCCTCCAACTCAGTATTCCCATACTAGATCACATCACAAAACGGTGGACATTATTTTTAAGAAAATTTCCTAACTAGGGTAGAGGATGGGCGATCAGTCTCAGGTATCACTGATGAAGAATTATTAACAGGCATCCACTTCATTCTAGATAAATGACCATTACAATGGTTCAGATATAATTGTCATGCCTGGCATACCTGACGAGATTTCAAAACTTCGTTCCTAATAATATACGGAGACATTAACTATGAATGACGTCTTGAAGAACAAGTCGCCATTCGATATCAGGCTCCTCATGAAAGGACTGCTTATTTTCTGACATGCTTTCAGGGTATTTACCTCAAGTTTTGACGCCCGTTTTACCATGAAAAAATAGATGGACAGGGCGCATCGTAATCTAAGGCCTGATCTTCGAAGGTCTCGTGGCCGCTTCGAGTTTTCTAATTACAATCAGGTAACGCTGCTTGTCACGGAAGTGGAGAGAACGACGAATTTAGATAGATATGAGCGGTTGCCATCTAGCCCGGAAGATTCTTTCTTTACTGAATTGGCGTATGCAAAAAACACTAGACTTTCTTGCGGAGCTGGAAAACATTCCAGTGGCACCACATCGAGTGGTGCCAACTCCACTCTCGAATCTTTGCTTAACGCGTTGGTGAAGTTGGTGGATTAACTAAGCGTCAAGGTCAACTCAAAAGATAAACCTAAGTCGGGAAATCTTAATCAGAATAAAAATAATAATAACAAATCTAGTGCCACTGAAACTGATGTTGATAATCATCGTGAGAAAGGCTTGTCGCCGGCCCAGACTAAACCTAACTCCACAAGAGAGAGTGCTCCTCCGAGGAAGAGTGTCCAACCGAAGGCGGACTCTGCTTCAATTACGGTGGCGGTGATCGTGGTTGTAGGAAGTGACAAACTCGATGGGCCAAGTTTTGCCATAATTGCAACACGCACAGCCAAGTTTGGCAGACTTGTGATTCTGTCCATTGTCAGGGAAACCACTAAAGGAGGTCCATCTCAGGGTCGAGGCCACTCCTTTTATTTTAAGGCAGACCCAATGTCTGCTTTTAATAAACTCATACCTGACTCAACCCTCTCAACCTCGACTCTTAAACCTGATTTGACTCTGAATTCAATTTCTGACACTCAACCTGAATTGACTCAGGATTTACGTTCTGAAACTCAACCTGAATTTTCTTTCAATCAATTGGCTTTAACGTATGAAGCAGAGAGGGAGACCTCCCCACCCTCCCTCGCTCAGTTGAATTTGTGAACTCATGTTCCCACTTGTTCTTCAAGATCGCTCTCTTGTTTTAAATCATATTCATCTCTGAGTGCTGGACTTGCCAATCTCGCAGATGTTCTGGGAATGAAGAACCAACTCAATAAAAATTCTTGTGACACTGCACTGGATCTTCTTTCAGGGATTGGTACCACAGCGTGACCCTATATCCATATTGATGTAGGAGGTACTCAAATCCATTCATTGGTGCATACGAGTTCATCGAGCACTTATATAACATAACATCCAAACCATCTTAAACCACCTGCGAAAATAGGACAACTTCTAAACAACCCTAAAGATAAGAAGGCACTTTCCAGTGATCTGGGAGTATATAAAATCCCTTGTTCTTGTGGCAAAGTCTATATTGAAGAAACCGGGAGGGCGGTAAGCGAACGTGTAAAGCAACATGAGAGTAAAGTCAGACTAAAACATTTCACGCAATCAGCACTAGATGAGCATCATATCGAAACAGGACATAGCGTTTTATTTCACAAAAGAACCGTCATCACAAAAACGTGCAATAAATTTCCAAGATAACATAGAGAAGCAATCGAAATCTTAAAACATCCTAATATCATCAATAGGGACAATGGATATAATACTAATCCGATTTGGCTTTCCGTCCTCTCGGGTGTTTTAAAAAAGACTTGATTGGCCAATCAAGTTCGATCAGTCCCCACCCTGGGACGCTCTGGCCAATCACAGGTATCGTAGAGTACATATATAAAAACAACATAACCTGAAGAAGGCCTGAAGAAATGAACTGCAATGTTCACGAAACTTCGGCAACATTTATTTACAGTTGAAACCCGAAAAGTCTAAATTTTAAATTTTTAATTTTTAATTTTTAATTTTAAATTTTTAATTTATTATAATGAATCATCGTGATAGCATTAAATCTATCAACTTATATAGGCTCGGTAGGTTTGGAGATACTCGGTTCTGGAGGTTATAAGATCGATCATTCAAAGGTAGGCGCTGTCGTGATGGCGGACGGTACCATTGAAGCTGTAATTGGCGAAGCGTGTCTGCTGGCTACCTTTTTAGAAACCGCTCATTCAATTCAGTTCAAAATCATACCTGGGCTCATACACGCGTAAGAGGCATGGGCTTTCCTGAAAAGTTCGGTTTCGTTCTAGATTTGCGTGGCAAGCAGTTCTAGATGAGCCATTTATAACGTTTGGTCCCGCAAACGAAATTGCATCGACACTTGTGAACGCATTGCATAGGTAGGTGAAGCGGAGAAAGTTAGGTTAGACCAGTTTCTGAAGGGTATCATTAAACCGAATCCTGATAAGTTACCCGCCGCGAAATTTGTCGAGCATATGATCGACACGCAAGGGAACTCAAATATTCGTCAGAGAAATCACCGTATGTGACCTCAGGTATGTGACGCGTTGATCACAGAAGCGAATTTATTAATTGAACAGGATCTCATTGAACCCTCACATAGTGAGTGGTGCTGCCCGGTGGTAGTGGCCCGTAAACCGGACTGTCACTAACGTCTGTGAAATCTTGGACCGCTTAAATTCCGCTCGATACATCTCAACCCTAAATTTGAACAAAGCTTACTACCAGATCCCTCTAAGTGAAAATAGAAAGTCAATTGAGGCTTTTACTATCCCAGGAAAAGGGATGTACTGCACCTATGTTGGATGGAGCGAACGATTGGGTGCTTTAATGAAGCAGGGCTGACACTTAGCTCAGACAAATGTAAATTTTGTCAAACTGCAGTTATTGCAGTAATTGCAGTTATTGCATAACTAAACGCCTAGAGAAAGTAAGAATCAGAGTGATCTCAGATCACTCTTCTTGTTTCGCGAAATTCAGTACTCGACAAGATAAGCGTGCCGAATGAGTAGGCACACTTCGCGATGTTTGGCAATTGCTGAACTCGGGCAAGATCATTACTCACTTCTCAAACTTTCGTGTTAGTAATCAAGTCAGTGTTTTCTCTGACAAACTAGCGTAAAATGCTCTGTATTATAAAAATTGAAAGATTTTAATTATACGATTGTCTCCTGTAAATAGTGCTTTTACTGACTTTACTTTACTACTATATATTATTTGAAAATGTTAAAAATAATTGAAAAAAGTAACCCGCAAAAGCGGGTTATATATATATATATATAATAACAAAAAAGGTTAAACAACCACTGCAGGGTCCCACTGGGAGCAACTGCCATCTGAAAATGACACAGGATCCCAGTAGAACCGCGTTAAATCACAGCTATGGCCACGTCTCACGACCGTGAGACGGATGGCCACAGGGCACGACCAAATCACAACGACAGGCTGGCGAAACCCTCGTGTGTTTTGAGGACACGAAGAAACCCAAGGATGGCAGCTTTCTGCATTCATCTTGCAAGTGCCTCGGCATATTTTTGGCACGCGGGTATGGCTTTAATATTACGAACAAGTGATAGTTTTGATCCTCCGAGAGCACCGATCACAAGGACAATTACTTTTTTGCAGCGCCCACGTCGAAAGTTAGGACTTCTATACCTCTGAATGATATGCAAAATACTTCAATCCAACATACTATGCGGGAACAATAATGGCGCATGCGCTCTTTGCAACCTGTCTATTTTTGCGAATCAACGCAATGGACGCGCCTGCGCACTTCAGAGATTAGTAGAATGAATTCACGGAATTCACACAATTCAGGGAATTCACAGAATTCAAGGAATTCACAGAATTCAAGGAATCCACAGAATTCAAGGAATTCACAGAATTCGAGGAATTCAAAGAATTTACGGAATTTAATGAATTAACAAAATCCAATGCATTCACGGAATCTAATAAATTATCGAAATTCAATGCATTCACGGAATTCACCGAATTCATGGAATTCACGGAATTCATGGAATTCACGGAATTCTTGGATTTCACAGAATTCATAGAATTGCCGGAATTCATGGCATTCCCGGAATTCCTGGAATTCAAAAAATTCATGGAATTCACGGAATTCATGGAATTCACGGAATAGAGGGAATTTGAATTCGAAAATTTTTTAATAATTCCTTCAATTCCGTGAATTTCATGAATTCCTTGAATTCCGTTAATTACTTGAGAAAAGTGTGAAAAAATGCTGAATAATCTTCTCAGGTGGTTTTTGCAAACAATAGCGTGTGATACACGTACGCACAGGCGATTACTACTCGTGCCATTGCAGCATTTTCCTTTAGCCCTTTGCACTCGTCTACATTTTCGCACTCGCTTCGTTCGTGCGCTAACCTTTGACTCGTGCTTTGAACCTGCGGCTCATTCTGCAAGTTCACACACTTTGGCAATTGCCTATTTTGCTTATTTGTATCAAAATAGCTCTAACCGAATATTTTCGGTACAGTCGTTGCAGCTCCCTTTTAAAGTCTTGATAACTCTCCTCCTTTTCCTTCTCCTTGGCTCTCAGGGCCGCCTTATGTCTGTAGAGATACGTCGTTCCCGCGTGAGTTTGACACCCGGATAGTATGTGTTTTAGGTACTCAGCATCTGCATGTCTCCTGCTCCGCGGCTTTGTAAAGGAACGCTCCTTTGCCAATCATTTTGTGTTTCCTGACTATTTTTAGTAGTGCATCTCTGCTATTTGCAACGATGTAAACTGTACTTAAAACAATTCGGTTATGAAGACTTTCAGATTCAGAAGTCCGCGTCCGCCTTGACGGCGTAAGATGTATAATCACGGAACAAAGGAATTGAAATGCAAGCTCTTATGCATATGCATGATCTTACGTGTGGTGACATCAAGGGCCTTAAGCTCGTTTTTCGTCCATTGAACCACCCCAAACGAGTAGAGTAGAACCGGGACGGCAAGTATGTTAGTCGCAGATACCTTGCTCAACGCCGACAGATTGGAAGACCAAATCTGTCGAAGAAGATACTTGTACCTGCGGAAAAGGCTCTGGGAATAAGCGTAGAGTGGCGCATGCGCAGATCGCGATTTGACGTATGGCGCCGCCTGGTGGCAGAAGCCTACCGCCTCCACACAAAACCTCAAAATCTAAGAATAACATACTATCTTGCCTGTACATGCGATTCGCGCTTGGTTTTTGGTCAAAAATCGTACTTTTTAATTACACATATTGGGTGAAGTATCGTGTGCAACACGGGAGCAAACAGAGTGATTTTGATGAGCGTAAAGTTTGCTACCCAAGCGAAGCGAGGACAGCAGTCACGTTTCAGCTGCCGCGAACAGCTCCCTCAAACAGGGAGCTGAAACGGCAGAAGGCCCTGGAGACACAGGGCCTCAATTTCACACAGATAACTAACAACGCCCTGGTGAGAGTTGTCATTGCGTTCGGTTATAGCGAAACCCGTCTAACTCTCGAGGAGTTGGATGGTGCCTAAGCTCTGCTCTGGGGATCTCAACGTTATTGGTGTGAGACTCATGGACAGAAGCGGAGAAAGGCTAGAGAGGTAGTTATTGCCTCGGTTTAATTCTCGGGCGATACTGACGGGCCTTTGCCTTCCAGAAACGTGGAGACTCTAATTCGACACTGCCAGGAGAACAGGATTCCACTGCTGTTGGGCTGTGATGCAAACTGCTACCATACGGTGCAAGCGAGCACAAAAATCAATGACAGAGGAAGAGATTTAATCGAATACCTAGCGGGCAGTGAGCTGGAGATTCAGAATCGGGGTGATACTCCCACATTCCAGACTAAAAACAGAAGTGAGGATCTCGATTTGAATCTATGTTCGGATGAACTGAGGAGCAAGGTAGTGGGCTGGAGAGTCTCCAAAGAGGACCGCAAATATATCTTGTTTCGGCTAACCCTAGGAAAACCGGCGGTTTCAAATATCAGAAACCCCATAAATACACTTTGGGACTCATATAAAGAGGAACTCAAAGAGAGGCTAGCGGAATTCCTCACAAGCTATGGTACCATTCATGAGTTAAAGCACGCCGAGAATTTTCTGCGAAAGACTCTGACTACATCTTATGAGAACAATTGCCCTACAAGCACAATTAAGTCTAGGAGAGGAGCAGAATTGTGGAATACCCACCTGGAGAAGCACCGCGAAAAAACAAGAACGTTGTGCAACAGGGCAAGTAGAATTAAATTGCCTTCATGGTGCGATATCTATAGGACTGCCCAGTATGTATACAATAAATATATAAGAAACTAGGATTGGACGGGATTCTGCGAAGAATCGAAAGACATTCTAGAAACAGCAAGACTCTACAAGATCCCGGCGAAAAATCTAGAAGCTCGCCTCCGGCTAATAAGGCTCGATAATGGTGAGTTTGCCAAGGATAAAGAAGCAACACTGGATCACCTAATGGAAGTTCACTTCCCGGATTTTCAGCGAATCCGAACTGACCAAGAGGAGGAAGGCTGGGGCCAAGAGATAGGGAGCGCCGATTGAAATTTCGCCACCAAGGTCGTTCACAATAAAAAGCTGGAATAGATCGTAGGGTCTTTCTGTTCTTTTAAATCACCAGGCGCGGATTGCATTCATCCAGCGCTTTCACAAAAAGGCATGGTTCTCATCGTCCCTACACTGACGAAGTTATTTAGGACAAGCATTGCTCTAAAACACGTGCCATCAGCATGGAAGGATGCCGATGCTGGCCAAGAGATATATTAGTTATAAAGGTGCTTTTGGTCTTCCAACTGCACAGAGGGCAGCATGCTTTTCAGGCAGGCTGCTCGGTAGAAACTAGGCTTCATGCTCTTGTGGCAAAATTGAAGCAGCAGCTGAAACAAAAGGGGTATGCAATGGACACTTTATTGGGTATAGAGGGTGCTTTTAGCAATACTCCTCCAGAAGTCATATGTGGGAAGGCTTTGAGGTGTGGCGTGCAAGACCAGCTAGTATGCTGGATATGAAGCCTGCTACGCCAAAGGAGACTCCAATCCAGATCGAGCGAAGGCCTAGTAAAGAAAATAGCCTCACGAAGTTACCCACAGGGGGGTGTCCTGTCGCCCCTCCTATGGTGCATTGTAGTGGACGGCCTCCTTCGTCGGCTCAATAAAGTCTTACAAGCTCGGCGCTGCACATCGTAGAGCTCTGGTGCGATAGCTCAGGACTCTTTGTAAATCTAAAAAAGACCAGCCTGGTCATTTTAACGAGAAATTATAGAGTGCCGAAAGTTGACGCTCCAGTATTCTGTGGCAGGAGGCTCAGGTTTTTAGATTAGGTCAAATATCTGGAAGGAATCCTGGATAGCAACCTGAACAGGGCAAAGCACCTGGAGACCGAATGCAAGAAGTTTGTCATGACTTTTTGGATATGCAGGAGCGCCTTTGGGCGTGGGGTCTAGGGCCTAAATGCTTGCATGGCTCTACTCTGCTGTCCTTAAACCAAGGCTCCTATATGGGACCGTCGTCTGGTGGCCACGGGCGGTACTTAAATCCATGGATACCTTAAGCATTTGCTATAATAACGCCCAGTGTATCTTGGCACATTTTCTAGAACTTAATCCTTTTTTCAGTACATGTTTCTACCATATAATAGCTATTTTTGAGTCCTGGTTAACTCTAAATATACTCTCTAGCCTCGTTGCAATTAAAAACCTTTCGCTCTTTTGAAGAGCCCGAATTTCTCTTTGTTGAAGTTAAGTTAACTTCTGATACTGTTTTAGTGGGAGTAGTTAATAAAACACCTAATGTTTTAGATAGCACAGAGCTTGAATCGGTAATTTTTTACATATTCCTAAATTTAATAGCATTATCCTTACTGGAGATTTTTAACACTCACTTAAATCTCACTTCCAATTATACAAAATATCTAACATCATTGGTATACTCTTCGTGACTCTCGATTATATCTCATGATTAAACTCACCATACTAAGTCTCCAAAGACTGGTGCGGAATCTCTTTAATACTGATGAACATACATTCGACAAGCTTCTAATGACGTTCGATTGGGAAAAAATATTACTAGACACAGATATAAATAATAACATCGACGCTCTGAGTAATTACCTAGTCTCCGCAATCAACAAGATTTATCCGCTACACGTTCCTAAAAACTTCAATAAAGCTGCCCCCTCGAACACATATAAAATTGAAAATCTGACGATGTAACGTAATCGCAAGCATCAAGTCGCAAAAAGAACAAAAAGCAGTATAAAACTAGCTCAATTTTGTAAACTCAGGAACCTAGTTCAAACTAAGATCAGAGATGCGTTCAGTCAATACAATTATAACGAGATTGCATACAGAGACAAGAAAGAGGACAGTTGACATCTCTTTAGACGTTTATAGCTAATCCCTTTCAAGCACGAATCTATTTTTCGCCTAATGACATTTTAAAGACTTGTTTTACATTCCCAGTTCAAGTCAGATTTAATGACACTGACTTCTTTTTCAAGGACATCACACATAAAATTCTTTTGAAAAAACACTTGAAATCAAATCTAACGCCATTGGAACTGATCGAACGACACCGAACGACTTCCGTCCAATTTCTATTTTATGTGCACTGTCTAAACCACTTGAAAAAATTGTTCACCTGCAACTTTCTAAATTCTCGCAATATCTAAGGCCATTGACACGACTCAATCAGGTATTCTGGCAAAACATAGCACTCTTACTGCTTCTCTTATAGTAACGACGAATCTCAAATTAGCAATGGATAAGGCCTTTGGATGTAGGTCGTTCCCGCATGAGTTGGACAAGTAGATAGTATGTGTCCTAGATGCTCGGGGTGTGCATGACACGCTCTGCAGCTATCATCGGGAATGTCTTGGCTGAAAATGTGGCGACAGTATGCTAGAGTGGAAATGACACCATCTTGACATGACAAAATGAAGTCCTCCGTGCCCGACTTCAATCCGGGTGATCTAAGGAAAGCAAACGTTAGCTCATACGACATCGACTGATTTTCCACATTTCTGTGGAAGATGCCGTGCATCCTCTTGTCGAGGAGCTGTTCATAAAAGTTCTTCTCCTGTGCTTTCTTCATCCAGGCCTTCAGGAGTGAGTATTCAAGATGGATAAGATTTGATGCATTTTGCTCACCCCTAATATTGAAGTCAAGGCCGAGTGTTTCAGCAGCCTCCTCCGCTGCTTTGTACAGAAACGCCCCATTGCCCACTTCTTCGTGTTTCCTGACCATTTTAAGAAAAGGGTCTTGTCCATTTGCGACCATATGTGCTGTACTCAGAATAATCCTGTTGTGAAGACATTCAAGATTCAGTATTCCGCGGCCACCTTGACGGCGTGAGATGTAAAGTCGTGGAACAGAAGACTTAAGGTGCATGCTTTTGTTCATGTGCATAACCTTTCGGGACCCGATATCGAGGGATCTGAGCTCGTCCTTCGTCCATGGAACTACTCCAAATGAATAGAGTACTACGGTGACGGCAAGCATGTTGGTTGCAGATACTTTGTTCCTCGCCGACAGTTCGGAAGACCATATCCGTCGGATGAGACGTTTGTATCTGCATCGGAGAGTATCCTTTATAGATTTCACGTCCTGAATGCAGCTCTGTGGCACGCCCAGGTATTATAGGTCTCTCCAGCGCAAAGGAGTCGTATAGCGCTTCTGTCAACGAGCTCAGGATCTACGGGGATGCCATTAAGTTTTCCTTTCTTCAAATTAACCTTGGCGCATTTCTCTAACGCGAACTCCGTTCCAATCTCTTGAGTGTACTCTTCGACAATTTTTAGACCTAGATGTAGTTTCTCTGGATTCCTGGCATAGATCTTAAGATCATCCATCTAAAATACATGAGTGACCTTATGCTTTCGGTTTCCAGGTTTGCCGCAGAGATACCCTTCGGAATGGCGAAGTGCGAGAGATAGTGGCAATAATGTGAGGTAAAAGAGGAGAGGGCTCATGGGGTCACCCTGAAACACACCTCTCTGAAAGGTGATACTGTTACTGATCACACGATGTTTTCCAGATGAGATAGTAAATCTGGTTTTCCAAAGCGGCATTAATGTCTCTATGCACCTCACGATATTTGGATGAACCTTTAGGCTTTCCAACAGACAGATGATACGTCTATGGGAGGTTGAATCGTAAGCTTTCCGGTAATCAATCCAGGCCATCGATAGAAATCGGTGATAGGATACTGCGTCTTTACAGACACATCTATCGATGAGCAAGTTCTCCCGACATCCTGCTACGCCTTTCTTTGAGCAACGTTGTTCATAGATCTCTCGCCACACAGGCCCAATTGTCAGAACAATCCTATCTTTTAGGATAGCTGTGAGGATCTTATACAGTGTGTTCAGACAAGTTATTGGCCTGTGATTCTTAGGGTTAACTAAGTTGCCCATCTTCGGCAGGAGCACTATGCGACCTTCCATATATATATATACATAATTTAAAAAAAGTTAAATAACCACCGCAGGGTCCCACTAAGAGCAATTGCCATCCAAAAAATGTCAATAGCCCCCAGTAGCACCGCGGTAAATCACACCCACGGCCACGTCTCACAACCGTGAGATGGGTGGTCATAGGCAACGACGAAATCACAACGACAGGCCGGCGAAACCCTCGTGTGTCTTGAGGAAACGAAGCGACCCAAGGATGACATATATATATACGCACCCATTAAAATAACATTTTCCAATAAATGTATATAAAATTCAACTGAATAAATGTACATAAATAATTATGATTCAAATATCAAAATATAATAATGACCGCAGATGGAACATGACAATCGTACGTCCCTCGAAGATAACTAAGTAATTTTAATAAATTAGAAAGAAATTTGTGCTCCGAAGAAACAATCAGAGTGTATGGTATGCCGTAACAATGTTTGTAAGTAGATTAATTCTCGAGATAGTCTGGATCAAAAGTAATTAAAGATTAAATGTTTGAGTTTTATTAATGTCAGCTTGTCTCGGTTCACATTTTCTTATCCTTTTTATGCCCATAAACTGTGGTAATCCAATATAAGGTTACAAATGACCGTATTCATTTCAAGTGAATTAAGCCAGAATCATGTTTAGTTAAGAAAATCTACAGGGTGTTTTTTTTAACTTGAGACAAAGAAATATCTCAAAAAATACGCATCCTACGGAAAAAATGTCTGGAATAAAAACTTTTTATTTTCGAGGGGGAAAAAGGATTTGCTAAAATTTACCCCACCTCCACCCCCACAGGAGGCAGGGGTGGGGGTAACTTTGTAATTTCAAATGGCAACCCCAATTTTTTATCACAGATTCAGATTCTCCTTTACGAAATACGTAAGTTTTATTCGGAAAATTTGTTTCGATTCACGATAGATGGCGCTGCAATTGCGAAAAATGAAATTGTTGACACTACTTTTAGCTCTACCCAGGAATAACGACGCGAACGTAGTAGTTGTCTATTCCCTTCGGGGTGCTTAATTTCGGTGAGTCCCCTTGCCTCTCACCATCCATCGGGGTGCTTGAACTTTTGGCAACGGGACAGTAAAAGTGATAAAACTGTCGAAAACCATTCCCGAATGCAGTTGGTTGACGACAGTCGATTTTGGATGTAGACATTACATATCACCGAGTCTCCACTGTCTACAATCCTCGACGTCATTCCGGCCGAGCGATAACCGCGTCTGTCCGTGCTTAACGTTTATTCATTAGGAAGGTTGATTGTGTTCATTTGATTTGGGTGTGTTGGTTGCTTTCGTTTGGGTTATTGTTGTTGGTCACGTTCGTTTGAGTTGGTTTGGGTGTCGTTGTATTTCCTCATTACCTTACTTCATTACTTTTACAATGGAAATTCTATCTCAGCAACAGAAGATTGAAATGATTCTCATTTATGGAGAAAGTGGCAGGAATATCAATGATGCTCTCACGCTTTATGCTCAACGCTTTCCAGAAAGTGTTCCTTCACGCGCTTTTTTTTACCGGGTTGTCCGAAACTTCATCACTGACGGAAGTGTACAACCGAAAAAAAGGATGCGTCAAGTAACAGTTACTGGAGTTGATAATGAAATTGCAATTTTAGCTGCAGTCACTCATGACCCTCATGTTAGTACTCGACAACTAAGCCGCGATTCCGGAATGTCTCTATCCAGTGTTTGGAAGGTATTAAAACGTAATAATTATCATCCGTATCATAGTTCACTGCATCAAGAACTTCATGGCAATGATTTTCAGAACCGAGTGACATCTTGTCAATGGGCGGTTCAGCAGATACAAGGAAACCCGAATTTCTTTTTTCTAGTACTCTTCACAGACGAGTCGTCTTTCACAAACCATGGTAACGTTAATCGGCACAACATGCATTATTGGAGTGTAGAAAATCCACATTGGTTGCGTGAAGTTGAGCATCAGCGTCCATGGTCCGTGAACGTTTGGTGTGGAATAATTGGAGATCAACTTATCGGTCCGTATTTTATTGATGGAAATTTGAACGGTGAAAAATATCGTAACTTTTTAGAAAATCAACTTCCCATATTGCTGGAAGACCTAAGCTTGGAAGTGCGACACAACATGTGGTTTCAACATGACGGTTGTCCAGCACATTATGCGGCAATCGCGAGGGAAGTACTCAATCGCGAATTCAATGGACGATGGAGCGGTAGAGGAGGTCCAGTAAATTGGCCTGCCAGATCGCCAGATCTTACGGCGCCGGATTTCTATTTGTGGGGTTATCCAAAGAATCGCGTGTATCAAGAAGTGCCCACAACTCGTGATAACATGATCGAGCGAATCAGGTCTGCTTGTGCACAAATATCACCAGACACAATTCGAAGTTGTGTGGAATCTTTCAAAGCTCGGATTAACAAGTGCATCGAAGTGCGAGGACACCATTTTGAGCACTTATTGTAAAATAATTAATCGAAATCAAGCATCCCCGTGGTGAGAGGCAAGGGGACTCACCGAAATCAAGCACCCCGATGGATGGTGAGAGGCAAGGGGACTCACAGAAATTAAGCACCCCGTAGGGAATAGACAACTACTACGTCCGCGTCGTTATTCGTGGGTAGAGCTAAAAGTAGTGTCAACAATTTCATTTTTCGCAATTTCAGCGCCATCTATCGCGAATCGAAACCAATTTTCCGAATAAAACTTACGTATTTCGTAAAGGAGAATCTGAATCTGTGATAAAAAATTGGGGTTGACATTTGAAATTACAAAGTTACCCCCAACCCTGCCTCCTGTGGGGGTGGGGGTGGTGTCAATTTTAGCAAATCTTTTTCCCCCTCGAAAATAAAAAGTTTTTATTCCAGACATTTTTTCTGTAGGATGCGTATTTTTTGAGATATTTCGTTGTCTCCAGTTAAAAAAAACACCCTGTATATTTCGTTCAATCCAAACAGAGTTACATGCTTTTAAATTATGTCCCTTCATTTTGAAATTTCGACCATTATGCTTATATTCACAGAGTTTATTTGAAGAAGCAAGCTCGCCAATGCTAAAAAATTATTGAACGCTGAAATTTATGTAATAATAGTAGGAAGGAGCCAACCTAAGCTTTTATGCGTATTTGGTTCTCAGGAGAATAGTATTTTCAGAAAATAAATCGTCTGCGTACATAATTTAAAAAATGAAGTGCGTAGAATTAAATGGTATTTAGGCATATTCAGGTGACTTATTCAAATGTTCATCTCTGCTTCACCCCACCCTCTCCTTTTTCTCAGCCCTCCTCCAACCCTTGAAATATTTTATTATAAGATTATATTATTAACAAATACTTACGGATAGAAAAACCAGCAGACTGAAGATGTAAAGATTGTCTGCAACGAGAAGAAAAGAAACGTATTTAGAAACAAACAATATGATATGTGGAAAATTGTTTAGTGTCTATTGGTAAACTAGAGTATATCTTTTTCAAGTCGGTGTGAAGAAATAGGTGCTAATCCCTTAAAATTTCTGAAGGAACTTTGTCAAGAATCTTATGAAGTAATCTACACATAAAAAAGGAACAGATGAACCTTTAAAGGAATGCGTGAATGAACCTCAAAATTCTATAGTATAGTCCACCGTTCACATTTCATACACACTGGCCACTACTATTTGGAACAGAACATCGCATTCTACTGACTCCTTTGAAAGTTGCACTGTACGGTAGGGCGAAGTCAAAAAATAAAATTTTTCTTGAAATTCGCAGCAGGCCCAACAGTTTTAATTTTTTATCAGAATTTCCCTAAAAAAATTACAGATGCAATAAAAATATCTTATGCGCATGCATCTACAATAAAGCTCAAGGTAATGAAAGTTCGTGCATTTTTTAAATTTTCATTCAAAATTAATTTCTTATTGATGTAAGTGGTCCAAAAAAGTAGAATTTACAACTATATAAATACCCTTCGTAAACTTTATAGCAATAAAAAATCCATTTACATACTAAATTGTCAGTCAATTTGAAAAAAGGGGAGAAAAATCATTTTTTTTCTTGATGAAATGATATTTTCCTAATTGTTCTTTCTGAATCTCTCAAGGATCCACTAGGAAAAAGGTTAATTTACGACAAAGGTTGAATCTTGAAGAAGCGGAAGAAAAGTTCCAAACTTCTGATACATTAATTTTTAACAGAATTAAAATCTAATTCCAAAAATTTTGAAAGGTTTCATCTCTGGATGCAATCTTGTAAGCTTTACACATATAATATACATTATTATAACTAAGGAAAATATATATGTGGTGGTTTCCACAAGCTCATACAAACTATTTCGCCTACACATACACGCGCACACGAGCTTACCTCAAGGCGAATGAGATAAACTGAAGGCCCGAATTAAGAAAGCACAGGAGAAAAACTTTTGCAAACAGCTCCTCCACAAGAGGATGCACGGCATCTGCCACAGGAATGTGGAGGATCAGTCGATGTCGTATGAACTAACGTTTGCTTCCCTTAAATCACCCGGATTGAAATCGGGCATGGACTCTAGCATACCGTCGCCACATTTTGAGCCAAGACATTCTCGATGATAGCTGCAGAGCGTGTCATGCACACCCCGAACATCTAGGACACATACTATCTAGTTGTCCAACTCATGCGGGAACGACCTACATCCAAAGGCACAATGCGGCACTAAGAGTGCTTTATTACCATCTCTGTCACTCTGCTAAATGCTCCTAGACAAATAGAGTAGATTATAAGAAGTGAGATTATACATCTCACGCCGTCCAGGCGGACGCGGACTTCTGAATCTCCAGTGTTTACATAACCGAATTGTTCTGAGTACAGCTTACATCGTTGCAAACGGCAGAGATCCTCTCCTAAAAATGGTCAGGAACCACGAGATGATTGGCGAAGGAGCGTTCCTTTACAAAGCCGCGGAGCAAGCGGCCGAGACCCTTGGCTAGAATTTTAACATCAGAAGTGAGGAAAGTGAATTACCCCATCTAGATGCTGCACTTCTAAAAGCCGAAGTGTCCTTGTCAAAGGAGCAAACTTTTGCTTTCCTCAGATCATCAGGGCTTAATTCAGGTACAGAGGGTTCTTTTCGCATGCCAGGACGGTGTCATTTCCACCTTAGCATACCGTGACCGCATTTTATGTCAAGAAGTTCCCAGCGATAGGTGCAGAGAATGTTATGCACACGCTGTGTACCTAGCCCACATACTATCGGGATGTCCGACCCATGGCTTCGTCCGAATACAACATCACTGCCAAGGAGTAAGGAAAGGAGGAGAGGTATCAAGACCTTAAAAAGGAGCTGCAACGATTGTACCCAAAATATTCGGTACAACTAATTGTCCTTATGACAGATCTTCTCGGAGGTGCGAAACTATCACTTGTTCGTAACCTTAAAGCCATACCCGCGTGCCAAGAATATGCCAAGGCACTTGCGAGATGGATGCAGAAAACTGTCATCCTTGAGTTGCTTCATGTCCTCAAGACACACGAGGGTTTCGCCGGCCTGCTGTTGTGATTTCATCGTGCCCTGTAACCAACCATCTCACGGTTTTGAGACGTGGCCATAAGTGTAATTTACCGCGGTTCTACTGCGAGCCGCTGTCATTTTTTGATGGCAGTTGCTCTCAGTGGAACTCTGAGGTGGTTTTTCAACCCTTTTTTAAACTTATATATACAGGGTGTTCCACCACCTATACAACCCATTGTACTATGTGATAGAGCACAAACAAAAAAAAAAAATGCTCTAGCGAAAATTTGTGCCAAGCTTAGTTTGGACACACAAAAGCTTCAAAGTTGGGTCTTATCAACCAATGAGGAGCGAGCTTTAGCGACCACTTGTACGTGTCGCAAGCGTTAAGATAGTGTGTGCTTTTTGGCGGCACACTTCAGCTCCCGCATTAGGTAATACCCCGTCGCGTTTTCGCTCTTCCATTGTTCATTTCAAACGCAAAGTTCAAACCTCTAAACCCTTTTTAAATTCTGAATTCATTCTCCCTAACATTTATTAACAAGATCAAATTAACAAAACAACCTTTCTCTCAAAATTTCTGTTACATAACTGGTAACAAAAGTAACGAAAACCTGAAAATTCGGGAAAGTCAGCAAACTTAATTTCCTGAAAATTTGAAAGCAAGCCTAACATAAGATAACACCTTTTCCAATAAAATGTTACTTTCTTCAGTTCCTTTCAGAATTTCTGTTATCAAAAAATCTCAACACAAACGAACACAGAAAAATTTCTTTCTTGAAGATTTGTTGCTAAAATTTCAATGAAAAAACTTATTTTCTACTAACAGAAGTCACCCGTTTTGATTCCTGTCAGAATGTCTGTTACATAACTTGTAACAAAACCAACAAAAAATCTCAATATTCACGAAACCCTGCAAACCTTTTTTTTTAGAAAATTTGTTACCAAATTTAAATAACAAAATACCTTCTCTAACAACAAAAGTTACACTTTTCCATTCTACTCAGAATTTCTGTTACATAACTTGTTAGAAAAGTAACAAAAACCTAAAAATTCGCGAACCCCAGCAAAATTGCTTGGTGGAAAATTCGTTACCAAGATTTAGGTAACAAAAGACATGATTTTCAACAACAAAACTCACCCTTCTTGGTCCCTCTCTGAATTTTTTTTGCATAACTTGTAACAAAAGAGACGAAAACCTGAACATTCGCAAAAGACACCAAACTTAATTTCTTGAAAATTTGTAAGCAAGCCCAACATAAGATGACAAATTTACCAACAAAAAATAGTTACTCTTTTAGGTCCTCTCAGAATTCCTATTACATAACTTGTAACAAAAGTAACAAGAACCTGAACATTCGCGAAACCTAGCAAAGTTACTTCATTAAAGTTTTATAAGCGAGCCTAACATAAGATAACACATTTACCGACAAAAGAAGTTCCTCTTTTCGATTCCTTTCAGAATTTCTGTTACATAACTTGCAACAAAATTTACAAAAAAAAAACTAAAAATTCGAGAAACCCAACAAAATTTCTTTCTTGAAAATTTGCTGGTAAGATTAAAATAACACAACACCTTTTCTAACAACAAAAGTCATTGTTCTCGTTTCCTCATAGGCATTGTGTTACGTAACTTGTAACAAAACTAAAAGCAGACTGAACATTTGCAGAAACCAGCAAACTTGCTTTTCTGCAAATTGGTAATCAAGCCTAACATTAGATAACACATTTACCAACAAAATAGATACTTTTTCCGGTTCCTTTAAGAATTTCTGTCACATAAGCTGTAACAAATGTAAAAACTATAAATTCAAGAAAACCACAAAATTTCATTCTTAAAATTTTGTTACTAAGAACTCGATAACACAACAACTTTTCTAACAACAAAAGCCAACCTTTTTCATTCCTCTTGGAATTTCTGTCCTTTTCTAAAAACAAATGTTATTCTTTTCGATTCCTCGTAGAGTTTCTGTTACATAATGTGTGCAAAAAGTAACAAAAAATCTCAATATTGGCGACACCTACCAAACTTTCTTCTATAAAATTCCTTTGCCAATCAGTGTTACCTTTCTACAAATAAGTTAAATTTTCACTTAGGACCCATTTATATACACTTCACCGGAAATAATATACCCTTTTGTAGAATTGACGAAAAGTAAAACAAACTTAACATCTTAACGCCTTCTGGTCAGAAGCTATCGGAAAGCTTTGATAACAGAAATCTAAAGCATGCAAGCGGAATTAGTGCATTATTTCCTGAAAATCTGGGGACGTTTGAATGCCTGTCAATTCCGCGATATTTAGCCATTTTTTTTAAAATAGATGAAAGTTTTTTGGTTGGATGGGAACCCTCTTCAAAGTATCTGTTGAACGGAAAACTACCCAAATGTGCATAAAACATAAATTTCAATCATGCGACCTAAAGTAGTACAATATTGTTTGAAAATCATGAACAGTGAAAATAATTTCTAATTTCTGTGACATTTATTAATTTTTTTTAAATAGGTCAGACGTTCTCGTCAAAGTGAAATCTTGTCTATTTCGGTCCTTGATGGCCAAGCTACCCAACAAACTTTTGAAACATAAATTTAAATAATGCCACTGCAAGTAGTGCATTATTTTTTTCAAATCATGAAAAATCTAAAAAATCTTTAATTTCAGTGAAATTTATTGAGCTTAAAAAATAGGTGAGAGGTTCTTGTTTAATTGAAACCTTTTCTCTTGCGTTCCTTGATGGATAAAATACGTCCAAAATGTTTGAAACACAAATTCTAATCCATATTCGAATAGTTAGAACATACCTACTGTCTTTGGCATGATACGAATTTATGTTTCAAACATTTTTGGGTAGTTTTTCTTTTAAAGAACACTTTGTAGCTGGTTCTCATTGGATGACAAACTTTTAACTATTTAAAAAAATGGCAAAATGTCATAGAATTGACTGAAGCATTCAAACGTCCCTAGATTTTCAGGAAATAATGCATTAATTCCGATTGCATGATTAAGGTTCCTGTGTCCAAATCTTTTTCGGTCGCTTTTGACCAAAATGTGTTATGATGTTAAATTTGTTTTACTTTTCCTTAGTTCCACGAAAGGAATGGATTATTTTCGGTCAAATTACTAACTGATAAGGTATATTTTCTATGTTCGTTTGAAAAACTTTTCACTGGCGATACAAATGGGATTTCGCGAAGGTTCACTTTTTTGTTAGTTTTGATACAAGTTATGTAACAGAAATTCTGAGAGGAATTGAATAAGGTGACTTTTGTAGACAACAGATTTTCAAGAAAAAATTTGGGTGTGTTTCTCGAATTTTCAGTTTTTTTGTTTGTTATGTAAGATACATTCTGAAAGGAATTGAAAAGAATAAATTTTCTTGTTGATAAAGCTGTTATGTTAGGCGTGCTTACAAATTTTTAAGAAAGCAATTTCGCTGGGTTGAGCAAAAGTTTAATTTTTTATTAATTTTGTTACATGTTATGTAACAGAAAATCTGCTGGGAATCAAGAAGAGGAAATTTTTTGTTGCTAAAGATGTTATTTTATGTTAGACTTACTTGCAAATTTTCAATAAGCAAGTTTGCTGAGTTTCGCGAATGTTTTATTTTCTGTTGTTAAAAAAGGTGTTGTGATATTTTAGTCTTGCTAACAAATTTTCAAGAAAGCAATTTTCCTGGGTTTCTCGGATTTTCAGTTTTTTTTTTTTTTTTTTGTTACCATTGTTAGAAGCTATGTAACAGAAATTCTGAGAGCAATCGAAAAGAGTGACTTTTTTGTTATAAAATGTGTTTTGCTATTTAGATCTTGGAAAAGAATTTTTCAACAAGAAATGCCAGGTTTCGTATATGCTTAGTTCTTTGGGTGACTTTGGTTGTTAAAGAAGGTGTTGTGTTATTTTAACCTTACCAACAAATTTTCAAGAAAGAAATTTTTCTGGGTTTCTAGAAGTTTCAGTTTTTTATTACTTCTATTAAAAGCTATGTAAAAGAATGTCTACGAGGAATGGAGAAGAATGACTTTTTTTGTTAGAAAATAGGTTTTGTTATTTAAATATTCGTAACGAATTTTCCAGAAAGAAATTTTGCTGGGTTTTTTCAAATATTAGGTTATTTATTAGTTTTGTTACAAGTTATGTAACAAAAATTCTCAGAGGTATTGAAAAGGCTGACTTTTATTGTCAGAAAAGATATTATGTTATTTTAATCTTACCAGAAAATTTTCAAGAAAGACATTTTGGTGGGTTTCTCGAATTTTTAGTTTTTTGTTACTTCTGTTACAATTTAGATAACAGAAAGTCTGCGAGGGATCGTAAAGAAGAACTTTTTTTGTTTTTAAAGGTTTTATTTTATGTTATGCTTGCTTACCAATTTTCCAGGAAACAACTTTGCTATTTTTCGCCAATGTTCAACTTTTTGTTACTTTTGTTACAAGTTATGTCACAGAAATTCTTGGAAAAATCGAAAAGGGTGACTTTTCTTGTTAGAAAATGTGTGAATTTTGTTGTTATAAAAGGTATTGTGTTATTTGAATCTTGTTAAAAAAATTTAATAAAGAAATTTTTGTGGCTTTCTCAAATTTTTCGTTTTTTAGTTACTTTTTTTACGATTTATTTAACACAAATTCTAAGAGGCACCGAAAAGGGTGACTTCTATTGTTAGCAAATAAGTTTTGTTATTAAAATTTTAGTAACAAATTTTATTTGAAAAAAGTGTTCTGTCTACGCGTGTGTTGAGATTTTTTTGTAGATTTTTTGAAAGTTAGGTAACAGAAATTCTGAGAGGAACCGAAAAAAGTAACTTTTTTGTTGGAACAGGCGTTATCTTATGTTAGGCTTGCTTACAAATTTTCAAGAAATTATGTTTGCTGTCTTTCGCGAATGTTCAGGTTTTCGTTACTTTTGTTACAAGTTATGTAACAGAAATTCTGAGAGGGACCAAATTAGTGAATTTTGTTGTTAGAAAAGGTGTTTTGTTATTTAAATTTGGAAACGAATTTTCCAGAAATAAATGTTGCAGGGTTTCGTAGATGTTGATATTTGTTGTTAGTTTTGTAACAAGTTATGTAATAGAAATTCTGAGAAGAACCGAAAACAGTAATTTTTTGTTGGAAAAGGTGTTATCTTATGTTAGGCTTGCTTACAAATTTTCAAGAAACTAAGTTTGCTGACTTTCGCGAATTTTCAGGTTTTCGTTACTTTTGTTACAAGTTATGTAACAGAAATTCTGAAATAAAGGTTGTTTTGTCAGTTTGATCTTGTTAAAAAATGTTAAGGAGAAAGAATTCAGAATTTTGAAAGGTTTTGGAGGTTTGAACTATGCGTTTTGCAATAGACAATGGAAGAGCGACAACTCGACGGGGAATTACCTGATGCGGGAGCTGAAGTGTGTCACCAAAAAGCACACACTATCTTAAAGTTTGAGACACGTACAAGTGGTCGCTCAAACTCGCACCTCGTTCGTTGATTACGCCCATCTTTGAAGCTTTTTTGTGCCAAAGCTAAGCTTCGCACAAATGTTTGCTAGAGGACTTTTTGTTTATTTTTTTTGCACTATCACGTAGTATAAGGGGTTGTATAGGAGATGGACCCCCTGTACAAAAACCAAAAAGAGGGACTTTTTATGCACGTATACATTCTTTTTAAATAAACCACTTACTTTTAAATCGTTCTCTTTATTTATTTATTACAAGGACTTATGAATAGATGGTAAAAGTTAGAATGCGATGTTATGCGTCTGAGTAAATAAATACTTAATTAACGTAAAAGGTATAAGATGACATACTTCAGACCAAATGAAAAGACCTTGATGATGTTGAGAAGATCCTTTAATCGTCAACGTTTCGAGAGTCAAATGCTCTCCTCTTCAGGAAACAGGAATCCAAGTCATATAACAGTCTTTTATAATGTAAAAAATTGGCAAAAGCCAAAATGTCGTAGTCAAAACAGATTTATGCTCTTACAAGATTCTCATCTCAATTTAGTTCTGTGAAGAAATTAATGAAATTGTAAATGAAGAGAAACCATTTCATATACATAACGAAACATATACGAATAAAAAAATAAGGTTGAGAAAAAGATTAAAAATTTGGAAATTATTTACCTGAGCTTGTAATATTTTAACTTTGAGATGTTAAAAAGTAGTAAGGTCCATTATTATGAGATCACGGACAATATTGAAAAAATTATTTAAAGAATTTTTTTTTTTAATTTTACATGGAAGACAGAACGAACGTACTGCTCCATGGTAAGGATTAACATCAAGTGAATGCAGGTAAGAGCATGAAGTAATAGAAACATAAATGTACAGTAACATAGTAAGTCAGAAATATCAGGGTTCCTTAATTCTAATTAAAATTTGTAATTTTGTTTTTATAAAGTCTAAGTAACAAATTATTGGTAGAACAGTTAGTT
>CAKNYM010047150.1:6428-22616 GCA_932195095.1 Andricus curvator | reverse complement strand
TGGCTCTTGCTTGCACGCTCGGCAGTTGGTATCGCCTACAGGTATATGCATTATGCGCTCACGTTAAACTAAGGTGTCTATAACGCCGTCTTGACAGGCAAAAAGAAATCCCTCAGTCTCCGATTTTAATCCAGCAGACTTAAGCAACATGTTGGACAGACCCATCGAAATCTCTTCTCTACGTATAATGCCGTAGAATTTACCATGAAGGGGCTTGTCAGCATGTTCTCTTAGTAGAAGCGTATGTTCTGCTTCCTGTACACGACTTTTGAGCACCAAAGGTGTTAATGATGCTAGGCCATGTGTAGTGTCGCTGGAATCAAATGGGAGGCCAAGCTTCTCTGCGGCCCTATCTGCGGCACAGTATAGAAACACCGCAGCATTGACAACTTCATGTTGATGTACAAGTCACACTCGAGAATCTGGGCTATTTAGAACTGAGCAGCCTGTAGCCAGAACCCTTCTGCGATGAAGAAACTCTAAGCTTAGCAAGCCTCTACCCACATCATCTCGAAGGAGGTATATTCGAGGTACGGAAGATCTAGGATGACGACTTCGATGGATTGTCATCATCTTGCGTGTACTTCACTCAAGTTGCTTCAACTCATCGATGTTCCATTTTACTGCACCAAAAGTGTAGAGCAGCATAGGAACGGCCAGCATATTGGTCGCCTGGATCTTATTCTTTCCAGATAATTCGGAAGCCCAAATTTTTCTGAAAATTTGGCGATACCTTTTTCCAAGGGCCGTTTTTAACTCACGCACATCTTGGGTTTCCGCTTGCGGTATTCCAAGATATGTATATGTTTCTTTAATACCAAGATGTTGAATGGTATTTCTGCCTATGAGTTAAACATTCTGATCGTGACGCGATGATGTGACCTTCCTTGGTGTAGGTGGACGCAGGCACACTTGTCCAGTCCGAAGCTCATGCCAATCGCTTTAAAGTATCTATTTACCTCCTCCACAAGGATATTAAGGTCCTCTTTCATAGGTATCCAGAGCTTTTGCCTCGGAGCACAATAGATAGAGGCAAGAGGGAGATGCAGAAAAGTATCGGACTTAGAGAGTCTTCTTGAAAGACCCCCCTCTTATATGTGATATAGCTTGTAGTCACTTGTCTTTTGTCAGATATTATGACAAATCTTGTCCGCCACAAGAGCATAAGCTCTTTTATGCATCTCACTATTTTTGGATGCACTTCAAGGTACTCAAGGAGATTAATAAGTAGCTCATGCTTCGTGTTATCGAATGCCTTACGGTAGTCAATCCAAGCTATGAACAGATTGCGTCGATACCTGATCGATTCCTGGGTAATACACCTGTCTATTAACAGGTTCTCCCTGCAACCTGCCAGAACTCTCTTCCATCCACGTTGCTCAACTATTGCACTCCATACCGGCTCGATAGATGTTAATATCCTCTCTTTGAGGATGCCAGTCAATAGCTTGTAGCTGGTGTTTAAACAATCTATGGGCCTGTAGTTCTTTAGACTTGACGAATCTCAGGTTTTAGGGATCAATACCGTGCGTCCTTCCACTAGGCACTGCGGGTAGGGTTGTTCTCCGTTTAAGAAAGTAGTAAATATACGAGCTAGATGTTGGAGTGTAGAAGTAAACTTCTTCCACCAAAAGTTGTTGATTTTATCTGGCTCTGGAGCTGAAAACTTCTTAGTTCTAGCGATAACTTTCTTCACTTCTTTAGCAGTAATTAGTGGACACTCTATCTCTGGACCTTGTAACCTTTGCCTTTGGAAAAAGTTACGAAAGAGTCGTATCTGAAGCGTCTTCATTTAGCTGATAAGTATCTCCATATACTTGCTCCCAGAAGACTTAAATCTCGTCTCGACTAGGCGAATTTTTAACGGCACGTGACGTTTTATTGAACAGACGGGAACGAGGAGTAGAAAAGGTGGAATTTTCCTGAATCCACTTACTAACTGAAAATAGTATGTACCATCGAAAGTTGTCGCGACAACAATTAGAGTAGTAAGGACAACTACTACCAATCTAGCTAGACTCTCGCGATTTGAACGCGCAAGCGCACGCGTGATATGAATTCCTAAAATTGCTGGTCCCCACAGTTTCTCAGGGGGCAGGGCGAGAGACGGTTGCGACTCCGTCTCTGAAGGGACGCAGTTCACTACTCCGCAGTCAAGTATATTGCGCAATATTATGGAAACGGTTCAGGCGGCCCTGACTGTTTACGTTTCGCTGTACGCGCGATATGAACAAGGCTATTTTCGGGCAACCCCCGAGATTGTTCATCTATCGAGAGTCTGATGTATGTCCAAAAAAAAGTTTCTTCTGTTATTGCTAATATATATATTTTTTGTTTTTTTACGAGGGAAGGTGGAAAATGTGCTAACACACACCGAGAATGGTCCGCACTTCTCGGTAGTGTCGGGATATTGGTATCATCACTACAATGATCTTAATATATATAAATATACACAAAGATCTTAATTCGATCATTATAGTGATGCTACCAACTACCGACTAAAAACCACCACCCTTTCTCCTTGGCATGATTCCCCCCGGAACCGCTTTCGCATTACTTCAGGGGGTGCCGTTCTTTGGCCGTGCCTCGGCCTTCTTCCAATGGGCCAGCTTGGCCTAATCCTAGTAAACTGGGCTTCTCGTCGGACCTGCCCAGCTTCGATGTTAGCTTGCACGTCCAAGAGGCTTCTTCAACGAGGCTGCCTCTCTGAACGCCAAGCATCTCATGGTCCCCGGAAGATGGGCTGTCCGTGGTCCTCCCTCTTCTCCAGCACAGAGATAGCATTGTGGTCTGCTGTTGCATTCCGCAGCTCTGTGCCCCTCTTCGCCACATCTCCAGCAACATTTTGTCCGTTCTGGACCTTCACATTTCGCTGCCAGATGGCCGTAGCCATGACAGCGATAGCAGCTCGTGGACTCCGTCTTCTTACGGACCCTACAAGAGACCCAACCCACCTTCAGGTGTCCTGTTCGAGTTAGCCTTGCGGCCAACTCCTCAGTCATCTCCACAAAGGCCTTCAGGGTTCCCCTATAGGCCTTTTTCGTCATGCAGACTCTGACGTCTCCCAGCTGGTTCTCTTTGAAGTGAATCTTCAAAGCGTCCTTAATCTCTACTTCCTCCGTCGTTTCGTCTAGATCCAGGATCTCGACTCCGGTGCGTGGGACGAGCTCGCGTACGTTTCCACCTTCTCCAACTACTTCCTTGATAGCAGAGGACAGCTTGATCCTGCCCTCTGCCTCGTTTCGCACCTCAATGAGGACGTCGCCACTCCTTGTCTGCCTTACACCCTTGATTTTGACACCAAGGGTGTCGGGCTTGATCTTCTTTTTCAGGTCTTTCAGGACCTGCGCGTAGCTTTGGCCCTGAGCCGGCCTCACCAGAACTGCTTCCGGTCGAGCGCGTCTCGGGGCCTCCTTCTTCTTTCGTGGTTCAGAGGGAGGTTTCACCCTCTGTTCTTCCTGCTGCTTTGCTGGTGTTCCCGCTTCAACGATGCGGGTCCTCGGCTTTTTAGCTGAAGGCCTTCGAGTTGCCGACTCCTGGGGGCTCAGAGTAGCCTCTCTCGCTCTCTTGCCGAGAGCAGGGTGTTCGCCTGCTGTGTTCTTGGCTTCTCGTACCTTCTTGGCGAAAAACTCACAAATCCGGTATTCGAAGCTGTTGAACCAACCGTCTATCGAGCCTGAATGCCTCTTCATTTCTTCGATGACCTCAAATGCGTCATCGAGCCCCGTTGTGATTTGCTTGATCATGGTTCGTTTAGTTGCGCTAAAATCCTCCATTCTCTTCAGGATGTTCTCCATCTTAACCATCAGATTGAATCCTCTCTCCATCGTCTTTTTGAAGCCCAGCTTATGTCATCTCACCTCACTTTTGAGTCTAATGTCCTCCTCCTCCGTCACGTCCAACTCTCCACCAACGGACTCCTCGCACAAGCTCTTCTCCGGAATAGAGGACAGCTCCCAGTCCTCGTTATCCCTACCTCCGTCACGCTCCATCTCCTCGATACAACTACTTTCTAGGTTTAGATTTCTATTCGGCTCCATATTGTTCCCACCAGTAGCTAGGGAAATAAAGGTCCACCCCCGCAGAGCCCCGCATGCGGGGGTAAGGTCTCAATACTCTAGGAGGCGACCTGGTATCCTAGAGACACCGTATGGAACACCACACCCCTGGTGCCATGCAGTCTTCGGCATGGTTGTTCACGCCTTGACTTGGGGGTTTTTCCTTCGGGACCATCCCTGGACGATTGCCACGTCTGCTTATTGAGTTGTGTAACCGTATTCAGCAGAAACCCTCGGTACTGCTAATATATTAGGAGAAAGCTAACAGAACGTGATAAATCCCCTTTTTGGAAAAATTAAGATGTTTCTATCTAAATTTTTGGAATATCATCATTCCTTTTATCAAACTTTAGTTAGGAAAAAAATTTTTCCTTTCAAATTCACCCTGAAACCATAGAATTTAATTAATTATTTTTTTATTTCTAAGGAAGCGGAAACGCTTTTAGAGTTTTATTACGTAGATATAGATAAATAAAATATTTTAAAAATTAAAACAATTTTGAGATACCTAAATCATTTTGGCTAGCCTGCCGGCGCCGGCAACAAACAACTCTGCCGGCGCTAGCAAGGTTGCTCGTTGCTGGCTATTTTTTTCTCCCGGGTGTGAAGTTGCGAAAAGCGTGTAGCGATGTATTTTCCATTCACTGATTACGAATATGAAAAATGTTATGGTTACAACACGTACATGAAAATACATGCAAATATAATTTTCAATATTAAAACTTCAAAAAATAACGCTTTTTTGCGAAGTGTAAACACTATTGGTACCGGTAAAAAGCATATTTAAAGCATACGGAAGGGACTGTCATGCATTTTAGAGTAAGGGCATGTAATTTAAGAGTTATTTGTTAGTTTTTGGCTCTTGACGCTTTGGATGTAACGTTCTATGTATATATGATACTTTATCGACGATTTGCGACTCAATAATTAGGATTAACGACTCGTGGGGGCGGGAAAGCACCCCTGTGATTGGTCACAGAAATAATTTTGGTCAGACCTCTACCCCTTTCCAAAGTCTCGTGGGGGGCAGGAATGCACCCCTGTAACTGGTCACAGAAATAATGTTTTATTTATATTGTACACAATTCTTGTAATTTAAACGAAATATCGATTATTTTCCAGGTGTTATTCAAAATTAATATTAAGTGTTTTAGGCTGTGACGTGAACTAGTAAGATGGCTGATACCGAGGGTCAAACAATAACACTAGACACATTGGACAAAGCTTCATTTGTAAAAAATATTTTCGTAAAAAATCATTTCTTGCCGTAAGTGTTTCTTGATATTTTCTTATTTTTCAAAACCTATTCAATCAAATTATAAAATCGATCATTTTTCATTCTCATTATGAGCAATTTTCGTAATTTGAATGAATAATCGGTTATACTTAACAAAGTTAATATTCATACAGACAATACTTGGTCTATGGTCACCGTATTTTCATGAAAAAAAAACGACAACAGATTATTTTTCTTTTTGAAAACATGACTTTTATCAATCTTGACCTTGAAAATTATATTTTGAGGTATTTGCATGACTATATACGTAATTCTCTTTCATTTCGTTTTTCGCTTTTCGTGAAAAAACAGCCGGCAAACAGCTTCCTTGCCGCGCCGGTATAGTGCAGACTCCACCTTTAGAAATACTTGTTCATATTTCCCTTATGACATATAATTTTACCAAATTTTAGCATTTGATTTTTACAATTCAAGATAAAGTAATCAGGTTTAAAATTATCTTTTGATTTCATATGTACCTCAACAAAAAATGGTAATTTCAAATCATTAGAACATGAATAATTAGCAAAACATTTCTTTCCTGAATCAAAGTGCATACACGAAAAAAATTAGTTTTATAAAGTTTACGAAACTAATTCAAGAATAGCGGATATGGAAGACAGTTTAGTGGAAGTCAGAAATGTCTGGTTATACGATGTGATGAATTATTTTTACTAGACGCATAGAACGTTTCAATAGTATTTAAAATCCGAGAGACGATATAATATGTACCGGCGCGCAGGTTATGAACTCTATATCAGAGTTCCGGAAAATGTAAATTGGAGTAGATGCAAAATTTATTAGAGCAATTTAACGACGAAAAAAATTATTTTTGATATTATTGCCCTCCCAAAAAACATTACAAATGGAAATTGGGGAAGTTGAGGAAAAAGCGTTCGCCCCAAAAAGCGTTCGCCCCAACATAGGAAAATTAACAAAAAATAACTAAATCTCCCGCATGCGCTTAAGTGAGGTTAACTTTGCAGAACAGTAATTCGCAATAGGTTTCTACAAAAAAGAGAAAAACAAGAAACAAAATTTACTCCCCGTGATCCATTTTTAGAGTAAATGGTTCTGAAAACCCCAACGTAAAAAATGAAGGTAGGAATAGATTTTACTGTACATGTCGTTTCATTCTTGTCACTCTGGACTTGGCCATTTCAAGGCACTCACCTTTCCGCTTTTTATGACGAACAAACCCTGGTGGATGAAATTATCTGCAAATTCTCTGCAAATTACTTCATAATATCCCTGCAATAGCTCTGCAAGTCCTCTGCAAACGTCTCCTGCATTACTGCTTAAATTGAAACACTTTAGCATAAATGCAGAAGAACTCTGCATTACTCTGCTTCAAAAAATGGTCTGCATTCTCCTGCATTTCTCAGCGAGTTTTCTGCAAAGAATATTTGCAAATACTCTGTAAAAGTCTCTGCTTTACTGTTTAAATTGAAGCACTTCAGCAAAAATGCAGAGATGCTCTGCGTTACTCTGCGGCAGACAATTCTCTGCATTGTTCTGAAAATGTTCGTAGAATTCTTGAACGGGGCAGTAGTTTTAGCAACGAGAATCTTCAAAATTTGCGAAAATAAAGTCCGTTAAAAACAAAAGTGCGCCGTCGTTTCCAACACGAAGAAAAAAGATTCCGATTTGTATGGAGGGCGGCTTCCACATTTAACCCACTTTGTATATCAGAAGGAAGGAAGGAAAGGACGGACGGAGGACACACGAGAGACACATTCTTAACTTATTGTACACATAGCCAAACCTATATATATAATGCACGCAACGCACTTCCTTAACGCAGAATATCGCACGCTGGGGGTATCGGTCGAAATGGTCCTTATATACTAACCAAGAAAATTCTTAACGCTTGTGAGAAACGACCAGTGCCGGACCAAAAGTTTTTGGTGGCCCGAGTTTATTCAATTTTCTTACTTGAGCCGGGATATTTTTCTAACATTTGTCACAGAAATGTTGTATTATAACTAGAGGAGAGTTGCGTATAATGGCGGGCTTTGAATTAAATGTCCTATAAATTATAATGTGATTTTGATGTGGTGCATTTTTTGAGGTCAAGCTCATATTATCGGCGAACACGTTTTATTACTCAAATTCTGGTTTATTTCAACAATATGAAGATTTTAGGATTTTTATAAAACCGGAAAACGACCGTGAATTTAGTGGTTAAACAAATGTAAACGTCCGATTGAAGCTTTATCAACTATTTTCAATTTTAAAATAATTTAAAATGAATAAACTCATTATCAGACTCTTTTATTCAATTTCAAATTTCACACGTTCAAATATTTTTTCAGTTTTCAGTACTCCATTTTAACCCATTGCGAATTAAAACTGTCCTGCAAATCTCGGTGAGGCCTAGTTTGCAGAGAAATTGTAGGAAAAAGCAGAGCTTCCCTGCATTTGTCTGCAAATGTTTCTCTCTACATGTTACATTTTCCTGCAAATCTCCGTTACATCTAATTTGCAGAGAATTTGCAGAACGAAGCAGACTTTGTCTGCTTCTTTCTGCAAGCAGTTCCTCTCGATAAATTTCTTCTAAGTCCTTTTCCTGCAAATCTCGGTAAGACCTAGTTTGCAGAGAAATTGTAGGAAAAAGCAGAGCTTCCCTGCTTTTGTCTGCAAATGTTTCTCTCTACATGGTACTTTTTCCTTCAAATTTCCGTTACATCTAATTTGCAGAGAATTTGCAGAACGAAGCAGACTTCGTCTGCTTCTTTCTGCAAACAGTTCCTCTCGATAAATTTCTTCTAAGTCCTTTTCCTGCAAATCTCGGTAAGACCTAGTTTGCAGAGAAATTGTAGGAAAAAGCAGAGCTTCCCTGCATTTTTCTGCAAATGTTTATCTCGATATGGTACTTTCTCCTGCAAATCTCCGTTACATCTAATTTACAGAGAACTTGCAGAAGATAGACAGAGAAATGCCGAGATTCTCTGCATTTCGCTGCAAATAATTTTTCTCTACATACTAATTTTCACGCAAATATCTGTCAGACCATATTAGCAGAGAAATTGGGGAATTTTTCAGATAAAAGAAGGAAGATTGATCTGCATTTATCTGCAAACGTGATTGCAGAAAGGCCGCGGAAAAAATACAGGAAGATTTTTCCACCAGGGAAGCTATTATTTCAAGGCCCTCGTATTTATTTTTGTTCGTCTCAAAATTTAATTCATTTTTCAGTTATTGAGGCAGGAGAACTTTTAATTAAAATATTTTTTTTCTAGAGACTAGAAAAGTTTGCGGTAATTGGAGAATTACATTAATTAGCCTTGCAAATTGTTTTTTATTTCTGGGTTTGATTTACATAACAAAATTTTTGGAAAGAGATATGATCCAAGGACTATGTATAAGAAGAGCAAGGGGAAGAAAGGGGTAGAGCCTTTGTGAATTTACAGGTCGCGTTGCAATTTTGATATAAATATGTGGCTATCAAAAGTCAAAAAAGAGGAAAGGTGAGTGACTCGAATTCGGCAAGTCCAGAGTGACAAGAATGAAACGACATGTACAGTGAAATCTATTCATGTCTTCATTTTTCCCGTCGGGGTTTTCAGAACCATTTACTTTAAAACTGGATCAAGGGGAGAATGTTTTTTCTTTTTTCCTTGTTTTTTCTTTTTTTTTTGCGTTTTTCTTGTTTTTTTTTAAACCTACCGCGAATCATTGTCCTGCAAAGTTAGGCTCATTTAAGCGCATGCGGGAGATTTTGTTTTTTTTTGTTAGTTTTCCTATGTGGGGCGAACGCTTTTTGGCGCAATAGTTTTTTCATCACCTTCCCCAATTTCCATTTGGAATGTTTTTTGGGGGGTTTTAGATATTTTTTGGTAATACTATGCTGTAATGTCACAAATTATACATAGATTATATGTTCAGACATTTCTGAAAAGGATTTCTAGGCCAATTTCAGTATGATATTGCAATATAGAGCCGATGATTTTCCCTCGAAACGATATATTCAAGCAGCGTTTCATGAAAGGAGCGTACAATCATGAAGTACATGTACGTGTTACTAAAATATTTTTATTTCAATGTTATATTTTTATTAATTATATGAGGTCATAAAAATCAATAATTATAATCATAACAAATAAACATGATGATTTAGTGATATGTAAGAATTTTAATGGGACGAAGTTCCCGCTAAAATGATAATGAGTGCTAAAAAATAAATAGCTGAACTTTTCTTACAAACAAAATCACCCGACTAATAATAATTGTTGTGATTTTGGTCTGGTAGTTGGTCGGTTTTTCCTCACCTTCTATCAACTACAGCTAACCATGATTTATTCATGTAAATAATCATTTAATATTATATTATGCACCTAGGGGGAGAAAAGGAGCTTTTGCGACATGTACTGAAAACGTACACAAGTCCAAAAAGTGCCTCTCCCCCTTCGCGCATACGATATTTTTTATAACCAATGGATGACTTCAGACATTTCTCGAAATACAGTCATGACTTCAGTCCATACTATATTTGAATAAAGAAGCATGAAATGTATGTTAACTTGTTCCAAATTGTCAAGAATTCGATACAAAAATTGCCGGAAATTTTTGGTAATTTACGGTAATTTTAGAGGTTATTTATGGTAACTTACCATAAATTGCCCAAAATTTAATTTAAAATAGTCTGTAAATTTGCAGAAAAAAAAACCACGCTGGATAACCCAGTTCTCGTCAGATCACTGAAGTTAAGCAGCGTTGAACGCGGTTAGTACTTGGATGGGTGAGCATTCAAGAATACTGAATGCTGTTGGCACATCGTGGGTGTGGTGAGCACACACTTGTAGTTATTTATAACTACAAGAAAAGTATCCATCTAGAGACACTACCCGAATCGGGTAGTGTCACGCCTACCCTGAAAGGGAAATGGCTTAATGGTATGGTAATTTTACAAATAATATGGTAACTTACCATAAATTACCCAAAATTCATTTTTAAAAATTTACAGACATTTCCGGTTTATGAAACTTTTCGATAAATTACGGTAAACTTACAGGTAATTTATGGTAACTTAAGATAAATTACCCAAAATTCAATTTATAAATTTCTATGAATTTCCGCAAATTTTTGGTAATCTACGGTAATTTAATCAGTTATATATGGTAATATATGGTAACTTTCCATAAATAACCGCAAAACTTTATTATCTGCAACCAAAATTTTCTCACAGTTTTTACGGTGAGTGGGCTGATAATCGTAAAATGCGAGCTCATAGATGTATAATTTTCATTATTCACCTCTGACGTCACTTTTCAGTCCCTAGAAAGTAAAAAAAAGATCTTTAGCCCCGCTTCATAGGCGTCGAAAAGGGCTGAAATCCTGCATGTGTCATAAAACAATATATTCAAATTTGAATTGTATGAAAATACCGCGTGAATAGACAGTTTGAGTTGTTAACAAAAATGGGTGAGTTACCGACTGTCAGTAGTTTCTTAAAAAAAAAATGTTGAAGAATTTTCTTAAGGGATATCGCTCCTTGTGCTGACTTACAAATCCGGGTGTTGAAGTATCCGATTCTCAATATTGGTATTGAAAATCAATACTTGAATCCGGGAATTGGACTTTTTCCCAAAAAAATATGGAATAGGATAAGATATCTGACGTCACAATATCAAGCTGTTAATATCTGCTATCCCCGGAATTGAAGCTTTTCGCCGCAAAATAACATAATTTTTATATTAAATATTTATCGCAATGGCGTCATATTACATTGAAAATTGTCAAGATCTGCTACCGCCTCAATGACTCATGGCTGCCTTTGGTGCGTGCCGACACCATGCATCAGAGATGAACTTATATCTATACCCTGACGATTGAACGACACTGAAAAGGCACTCAAACGACTCTGCAGAAGTTCCCTTTATACTATGCGAATAGGCTACCAAGTAGACCAGCTGAAAGGGATTGAAAACTAAAAATTAAAATTTGTACAATTTGGAATTACCTCTGCGAAAGTTAGAAATTCGGAATCTACGGGTTTCGATAACTTCAGAAATCTAACTTTTTTTTTGAAAAGTTTGAAATTTGAATGAATTGAATTTATCTGGTAAATGGAATGAGATACGCCAAAACAGACAAAATTTTCGAATTCAACTTCAGAATAGTATATGAGTATATAATTTATAAGGATAAAATATATATAATGAGAAAATTCATGAATTAAAAAAAGTGTTAATAATTTGAAGAAAATTTTAAAAAGGGATTCGGATTGGTGGCGGCCAACTACTGTAAATCACTCTGCCCGCCCGGTACGTGACGAATACAATAGTATAGTACCATTATATGACCGCCGCATCACTCTGAGTACCATTTAGCTGCCGAAATCAGCACAAACAGTCTCTGAAACGGCACTGGCGGCCCAGTGCCATTTGCCAGTGCCGTTTTAGTGCCGTTTCATCGGCAGGGTATGCTGATATCAATGAGAAAACGTTAGGCATACAATTGGCAGGCTTTGTTTTTATAAACAAATGGATTGTTTAGACATTCGCCAACTATGCGTCACCCGTGCGACATAATTTATTTGATATTTTTAATACTAAATTCCTTGGAAGTTCTCCTTTGATATCTGCTGACAGGAAGTTGACGTCATATTTTTTTTAAGAATTAGACGAAAAACGTAAGTCTAACGTTGGTCAGCATTCAGGTCCATCTACAAGTTGATTGTTTATAAATTCCATAAGTATGCGTCATTCGTCTGACGTAATCTCTTTGATATTTTTCAATATGAAATTTCCTTTGATTTTTGTCAGCATCATGCGTCAGAGGTCTCATATTTCATATAATGTTGAACAATTCCGGATAAACAAAATTCCAGACAGATGACGTCATCATAATTACAATAAGAAAATTTCCGTGAAATTAATGTTCAATGTAAAATGATATTAGAACACGGGAAAAAATACCCTAAATATAATATTATTAATATTAATAATCTTAAATATAAATATATAATAAATGTCTGAATTTATTTAAATTTTGTGTCTATAAATTGAGAAACCATTGAGGTCAAACTTCAGACAATCCCTATGAATAAATTTTCAAAGCTACCTTAGTAATTCTGCAATTCAGATTTCCTCACGCAAAGAAACAATTTTTATAAAACATCAATTTCCAACATCTTCAGAATTTGAATTTTCCAAATTCGTTGTCAAGGAGATTTGATCTTTTGGTTCCATGATCTCTTCACATTGAATCGGTTTTCATAATTGAAACCAAACATTCTGTAAGATAGTCAAATCTTCATTTTTCCGTGAAGTAAATAATAATTTGTTAATAAATCATTTAATTTTCAAATACATAAAAGTGTTTTTTTTTTATTTTGAATTACTTATTCAACTATCATGAGAATCATCGAACTACAACCATTTTACATATGATTTATTTCCAAGCTTTCTTACTAGTGTCAGAGTGTTTAACTCTTGAAATTTATTGCTCATATTATAATTGTAAACATTTCTGTTATCCAATTTGGAGTGTAATCTTTTTTTTTTTAATGTGTTTATACTTTCCAGCACATACGTTTTCTCTCGTTTTAAATTTGTTAGTTCCTTGTAATTACTATTTAGTTTAAACGTATAAAGGTGGTAGTGATTGATTGCCTTTGGTCTTTGTAAAATTCATATAATATATTTAAGAACTGAAGTACAGTCAATGCATTTCGCTGCGGAACCACAGCCTCATCAGGACTATAACAAATAATGGAACAATGTCATGAATTTGCTCACATATATGACGGGCCGAGAGTAAAAGCGGTGCAGAATTAGTAGAGGAGCGAAAGCGAATTTGAAAAGCTTCAGCGTAACAACGGTTTGAATGAGCGTCAGAGGGAAAGCGGATTGAAATACGTTAAGGGCAGAAACGGCTTAGACGCCTAAACCGTTTCTCCTCGCGGCCGAAACTCAAGCCGTTTTTCCCTGTAGTCTCGTGGAAACAGTATCTCCAGGCAGAGGCTCCAGAACGAGGGATTTTTCGGCCCCCACCACGTTCCCCTCTGGGAGCAATACATGCAAACATAGCGTGTCGGTGAGACGGCTCTGTTACGCGTTGCGTCGGCCATCCTCGTGTAAAGCCGAAAGTGCGCGAGTTGGAACCCGTGGGTCGGGCCGAGCTCGCTCGAGTCGGACTTCGGAGTCCCTCGACTTCACGATTCGGTTTCGTTGGCTTGTTGGCTATTACGAGGTTTGGGTTGATTTTTGTTTTCAAAAATTCACACCTAAACGAAAGACTTCAAATACATGTAATGAAGTCTTGAAATATTTAATGATTATGTCTTACAGGAATGTATATGGGATTTGAAGGTTAGGTTAATAATATCTATCACTTTCCAGTGGTTTCATTTTTTATTATTTACGTTTTATTTTTCAATCGATTTTAAATATTGCAAAGTTAGAATGATAATAAATAATTATTATTTTCAATTTATTGAATTAATCAACATTTTTACTATGTACTTACCTCTGATAATTACCTTTCTTTTCATGCTATTTTAGGCTATAATCACAATTTAGTGGATTTTAAGAGAAAAAGCCGAAAAATTATTAACTTGACCTCATATGCTTTTCTAATATACAAAAACTATATAAAACCTTCAATGTTTTAAAATATTTATCTCAACATTACAAAATTTATTTTTTACACTTTTATTTTAATTGTGAAATAATTGTAATTGGAAATTAATTGTGAATAATATTGTAAAATAAATTTAAGAAAATTTATTTTATAAATAAATATCTTATGATTTTTTACGGACAAAACAATTTTAAAGGTAAGTCTTTGTAGTATTTTAATAACTAATGAACATGTTTTCAGAATATTTTTCCTTGATTCTGCCCTCATAGGTTCAAACATGGTACAAAAAACCATCGTGAAATTTCAAATGAAAACTGTACTCTGTATAAATTAATTTTGAAAATGAAAAATATTAATGCCTTTTATAAATATTCTTAAATTTTATTTGAATATAATACACATTCATTTTTATTTAAAAAATTCTTGTAAATAGTTGGTCATTTTTTTAATTTTACGACATTTTTGTACCATGTTTGACCTAAGGGAATAGATTTCAGGAATGAAATTACAAAAATATCTCAATTAGTTAGTGTTTCGTTGATAATTATATTTTTTGTTGAAATTTTTATTTCACATATCTGAAATATTGAAAAATTTTGTGAAATTTGGTCAAGAATCCTATATGAAAATTATATTTATATATAAGCTTAAAATGAACAGAAAAAAAAGTTAAAAAATAAACATTTATTCGAAATTTTTATTTTGCACACAAAAATATTTTTGACCTTAAATTATAATTTGGTTGGAATTTTTCTTTTTTCTTCATTAAAAAGTTTTTTTATTTGCAAATTTATTTATTTGGTTGAAATTTCATTCTTTGAAGTTTGATTTCAACTGTTTTTAATTAAAAATTAGAATTTTTTCATTGAACAAGCATTCACAACATTTTTCGTTGAAAATTCAGCTTTTTTGGTTGAAAATTCAACTTTTTAGTTCAAACTTATATTTTTTGTTGAAATTTTGGTTGACATACAGAAATATTCAAAAATCTTGGAAAATTTTCTTAAGAATCTCCTGAAAATTATATTTTACCTACAACCTTAACAATAAATAACTTAAAGAATAAATAGTTATTCGAAATTTTTACTTTGTATTAAAAATTATTTTTTGCCCTAAATTATAATTTGGTTGTAATTTTCCTTTTTTCTTGGCTAAAAATCGTTTTTACTTGAAAATTTATTTATTTTGTTGAAAATTCATTTTTTTATTGTTAAATTGAACCGCTTTTTCTTAAAAACAATTTTTTAAAATTGAAATAGCAATTATCACATTTTTCGTTGAGAATTAATCTTTTTTGCCTGAAAATTAGCCTATTCGTTTGAAAATGTTTTTTTGTTGTTCAAATTTCAATTTAAAATATCTGAAATCTTAGAAATCTATCACTTTCAAGTGGTTTCATTTTTTATTATTTATGTTTTATTTTTCAATCGATTTTAAATATTGCAACATTTAAATGATGATAAATCATTATTATTTTTAATTCATTAAATTAATCAAAATTTTTACTGTATACTCATCTCTGATAATTACCTTTCTTTCCATGCTATTTTAGGCTATAATCACAGTTCTTGGGATTTTAAGAGAAAAACCCGAAAAATTATTACTTTGAACTCATATGCTTTCTTAATATATAAAAACTTTATAAGACCTTCAATGTCTTAAAATATTTATCTCAACATTACAAAATTTAGTTTTTACAATTTTATTTTAATTGTGAAATAATTGTAATTAGAAATTAATTCTCATGATAGAAATATCTCATGATTTTTAAAGGACAAATTAATTTTAAGGTTAAGTCTTTGTAGTATTTTAATAACTAACGAACATATTTTCACAATATTTTTCCTCGATGCTGCCCGGATAGGGTCAAACATGGTACAAAAAACCGTCGTGGAATTTAAAATAAAAACTGTACTCAAGAAATAAACAGTTATTCGAAATTTTTATTTTGCATACAAAAATATTTTTCGCCTTAAATTATAATTTTGTTGAAATTTTTCCATTTTCTTCATTAAAAAATTTTTTGATTTTGAAATTTATTCATTTGGTTCATTAAAATAGCAATTATTACATCTTTCGTTGAAAATTCATCTTTTTTGGTTGAAAATTGAACTGTTTAGCTAAAACTTATATTTTTTGTTGGAATTTTGATTGACATACACAAATATTCAAAAATCATTGAAAATTTTCTTAAGAATCTCAGGAAAATTATATTTTACCTATAACCTCAAAAATAAATAACTTAAAGAATAAATAGTTATTCGAAAT
>CAKNYM010047149.1:142568-160183 GCA_932195095.1 Andricus curvator | reverse complement strand
TCAACTATTTTGTTATAAAGACATATTTTTTTGGTTGAAAGTTAATTATTTGGCTGAAAATTATACTATATTGCTCAAAAGTCATATTTTTTGGTTAAAATTAATTCTTTTCATTTGAAAAGTTTAATATTATATTTTTGATTCAGAATTTTACTATTTGTTAAAAAATTTAATTATATTGTCAAAAATTCAACTATTTTGATAAAAAGTAATCTTTTTTGGTCGAAAGTTTAACCGTTTTGTTGAAAATTCGTTTTTTAAAATAGAAAATCCGTCCTTTTAGAAGAATAATTTACCTTTCATTAGAAGAGTCCTCTTTTTTTATTGAAAATTCATCTTTTATGCTTGAAAGTCAATTTTTTTTTAAAGTCTACTACTAAATTTTCGGTTCGGAATTAATTCCTTTTGGTTAAAAATGTAATTATTTTGTTGAAAATTATACTATTTTGCTGAAGTCATATTTTTTGGTTTAAATTGATTCTTTTCATTTGACAAGTTTAATATTATATTTTTGGTTCAAAACTTTACTGTTTGATTAAAACTTTAATTATAATTTGAAAATTTTACTGATTTGTTGAAAATTCGTCTTTTTGGATAGAAAATCCGCCCTTTTACATTAACAATTCATGCTTCGACAAAAACGTCATGTTTTTTTTATTAAAAACCAATCTTTTATGATTAAGAGTTAATTAATTTTATTTAAAATGTTTACTATTATATGTTTGGTTCCGAATTCATTTCTTTTCATCAGAAATGAAACTATTTTGTTGAAAATTCAACTATTTTGATAAAAAGTCATACTTTTTGGTCGATAATTCAACTGTTTTGTTGAAAATTCGTCTTTTTGGATAGAAAATCCGCCCTTTTACATTAACAATTCATGTTTCGACAGAAAAGCCATCATGTTTGGAGGAAAATTCATCTTTAATGGTTTAAAGTTAATTATTTTTAATTGTAAAGTCTACTTATATATTTTTGGTGCAGAATTGATCTCTTTTGGTTGAAAATTTAATTATTTGAGTGAAGATTCAACTATTTTCGTGAAAAGTTGCCATTTTTGGTCGAAGATTCAACTGTTTTGTTGAACCTTCTTCTTTTGGGATAGAAAATTAATATTTTGGTAGAAAAGTAATTTTTTTTTATTGAAAATTCCTCTCGTTGGTTGAATGTAAATTCTTTATATTTGAAAAGTCTAAAACTAGTAAATTTTGGGTTCAGATCTCCTGATATTCAATAAACAAGATTAAGTTTTTGTGATTTTAGTAAAATTGACTTTTAATTGGAATATCTGATTGAAATCTTTAGTTGATAAAGTACCTTTTATTTTCAAAATAAGCTTTTAATTTGCCATGTAAATATAATTTAATATAGATTTTTCCAATCGAATTTTGCTGCAGCTACGCATTTTCATTTTTTTATTTCTGCAACATTTTTCTTGCATAGGTATCTGTCAAAGTTTAATTAATGAAATATAAAAAATAAATTACCAGAAAAATATTGCAAAATGGGGTTGTCAAATACGAATGAGCTGTAAAACATCAAATTAATTTTTTTCTTACAATATTAATTCAAGTACATATTGATTCATAGAAGTTTAGGGCCAAGTGCTGGATTTAAACGCATTGCCGATTTTCAATGTAGGCTTACAAACATAAAATTGTGAATGTAAACCATGTAAACTTAACCTCGAATTAAATAAAAAACTTTAGCACTAGTATCCTAACACTCTTGTGCCTTTAACCACTCTTAAAATACAATGCAAAATTCTACCATTATATTATTTTTCACCATCATAAACATTCATAAACGTTCACGAGGTTCCAACACTCGACTCTTCTCCTAACCCAACTTTTGTGTTTACGAAGTAGGATTTCGGACATTTCGGATTTCCATTCGGCTGTCATGGCGTATCGCACTGTTTTATCTCGCGAGCAGCTTAGTCACGTGACTAGACTGGACTCGACTTGCGACCTTACGGAAAATGCAAGTAGGCCGTTCTTGCACCCAACCGCTCAGTTGTACTTATACCAAAATAAAGTTTCTATAATCCCTAGAAAAGACTGTAAAGTTCAAAAAACACAATAGTAGAGAAACTCTTCCCATGCTGATTCTACGTAATTCTAATTTTTGCCATAGAAATAGGAAAAACTGCCATGGTTGGAAGAGCAAAATGACAATAAATTCCCTATTTACTGTTCCGCATTTACCGTTGCAGAACGGTGATCTTTTCCTGTGATAAAACAAATTATGAGATTCAGGAATGTTATCATCCTCATGAACCTCGGCGCATACGACGTGGTTTGGCATTGAATTTTTTCTATTTTAAATGGGAATTTTTGCAAAGCACTAGATTCAAATATTTTTCCTCTCATTGAACCTTCGCATTGAAAATGGCAAATTTTCTCATCTATTTTGCAACTTCTGTTATTAAAACTGCTAGTTATTGCAACTGCGGCTTTATTATTCAATTTGTGAATATTGCTTTTTCCTTACTTCAATCTGCTATCGCAAATATTAATCTTTCTAACTCTAAATATCAATTATTAGGTTTGCAGTATATTTATAATTTATATGGAAAGAGTATTTCTTCGTATCGCTGTGGCAATAATACTATTATCTCAGCTATATCCTAGATTGTCATCGAACACTTGTAAAAATAAATATTATAATGGGAAATTTTACAACGAATAGTTTCTCCGTGTAGAAGCCGGACCATGAGCCGGATAAAATCTAAGCGTTCCTGGAGTCATGTGTTCATATCAACTGACTTTGGGATTACATTTGGGCTATCTTTGATTTGGACCAATAGAACTTTTCATCATGTTATACTTTTCTAGGGTCCCTAAAGTCCGCATTGTAGGAGATGAAAAGGTTTTATAGCAAATTTTTTCGGTTCTTTAGAAAGATTCTTTATTGAAGATTCCTGTATTATATTTTTTAGCTGGAGGGAAGGAATCGCCAGTGATTAAAGCTCGCCGTCTTGCGCTCAAAAAGGACTTGAAGCGGGCCCAAAGAGCAGAAGGTAGGTCATTAGTAGGTCATCCAAGGTAGTAGTAATAGTAGTAGTAGTAATCCATTTTTGCATTAGTTTAATTATTAGTGCAAGTCTATTAGTACATTATATTTTGTTTAAACTAAGAAAAATTTTTATTCAGAAAAAAGGAAACAAATTTAATCTTTGAACAGCCAATACATTTTCACGCTAAACGCCTTTGGCCCTTGGAAGGTTTTTGAAACAAGTTTCAAATTTAAGCATAAAAGTACCTATTCTCATATAGGAAATTTGTTTGAGCACTTTTTTTCTCTTGATAAAAATGTTGTGGCTTTTTACGTTTCCAAAGTAAACCCGAAAACCCCGCTTACAAGAAATTTACAGTAAACCTTCTTTATGATATTTCAAGACTGCTAGATTAAGTAAGATATGAACCTTTTCGTTTAAATAAAACTTGTTAATTTTTTACCTGATAAAAATCATAAATCATGCATCTTGAAGCTTATCCGGAGGTAAGCGAATTGCGAGCAACAAAAAACTTTTGCAGAAAATTTGTTCAGGGAATTATATGTATGTTTCTTGTGGATAATATAATTCAAAATGAATCATCATTAAGAAATTTTTAAAATCTTCTTTCGCGCTGAAGACGAAGTACTATCTACTCGTATTAGTCGTAAATCAATCAATTAAAGTGTTGAATGTGAATCGTATTTCTTTTTAATCATTTTTGAATGGTAGGGATGTTTGTATAATTACTGATGCATCTTATGTTTTTGTTCAACTGTTGAGCAATTGAAAGTTATCTTTCATAAATTATTTCATATTTTTATACCTTGAATTCCACCAATGAATAATACGTCGTCTCAAGCAAATAATGGCGCATAAATGGGAAACTCAGCCGAAATAAAACCTTCATAGCTTGTTACTGATAGCTGAATTTTAATAATTCTTCTAGTAAAACACATGTTTATAGCTTTCTGAACAGGTCACTTACATCAGCCCCCCTCCCACTCATGATTGAGCCCACTAAGTTGCACCGCGAATGCGCTCATTTGCATGACCTTGAATATCTGTAAATGTGCTTATATGCTCCATTAAGAGAAAAATTTGCGCCATATTGATAACCGAGTAATCAGCTATCAAAATGGCGGAGTGGGGCGCTACTTTCTTGAATAATAACATTTTTTCAAATTCAGCATAGCAATCCTTCATAACTTCAAATGCGCTCAAACGCGTCGCCAATGAAAAATGTTGCGCTAACTAATTAACATAGATACTATTTGAGGGATGGGGGAGGGGGCAGCGTGACGCAGGTGTTAAATCTCCGATAGTAATATGAAATTTAGAATTACGGATATGGAGTCATCCGTCTTCAAATGCGCTGATATGCTCCATAACAATTTTTTGCCAACTTTAAAAACTGTCCACGATACGAAGCTTTTAACACTTTACAAAGTGATGACCAACGAATATAAAATCGTTCAATCATATAACTTTTTGCAGCCAGTCCGAAAGAACGTCAAATGCGCAGTGATGAAGGGATTTTCATAGGAGATTTTCATAGGGCGGCAGAGGTGGTTTGCATCTCTCTTTGCTTTTTTTCTTTTCCTTCAATGGTTATACAACTGTCACTAATTTCTAATTAAAAATTGCTAAATAAAAGTAAAGTCTAATTGACTTTCTTGATTGTATGTTTTTTTAACTGCTTTTTTTAAATAATTCTTTTTAATCCTGCTAGTAAAATGTTGTCACAAATTTTGACTATTTTATGCTTAGGTTTTTTTAAGAAAAAGTACATGGCGCTGGTAGCATCAAGACTTACATTGAATGGAGGCGTCGATATAGCCATTTCATTCCTAGCAAATCTTGCTTCACGTTTTTAACTATGAAACCACATTCAGGGAGCGAAAATACACATTTTTTTCATAAAATGAAGATCGTAAAAGTAATTAACTTTATAAAAATTATGGTTTTTTTATCTTGGAAGTGGCGCATGTGAGCGCATTTGAAATCTTAGCTTAAAATCCCATGATCAACTTTCATATTTCAATTTAGGTCGCTTGGTGATATCAGCGTGGGGGAAGGGTACAACTGTTTTTGGAGCAACTCTGCACGAGCCCATCTGTGAATGTCGATGGCCACAGGCACAACTGTGCACCGGGCCATCTGTGCACGTGGACATTTAGACGTGCACAGGTGATATACTTATAACTGTGCACGCACACAGGTGGAACACTCCCAACTGTGCAGGACAAGTACCACTGGTACAGCACAGATGGGAAACTCCTATCTGTGCTCTCTGACATTTAGACCTCCACAGTTGGTACCCAATTAACGTTCTACGTGCACATATGAGACACTTTCACCCTGGTGGAAAAAATTCTCTGCAAATTCTCTGCAAATTACTTTATAATATCCCTGCAAAGCTCTGCAAGTCCTCTGCAAACGTCTCCTGCATTACTGCTTAAATTGAAACACTTTAGCATAAATGCAGAAGAACTCTGCATTACTCTTCATCAAAAAATGGTCTGCATTCTCATGCATTTCTCAGCGAGTTTTCTGCAAAGAATATTCGCAAATACTCTGTAAAAGTCTCTGCTTTACTGTTTAAATTGAAGCACTTCAGCAAAAATTCAGAGATGCTCTGCATTACTCTGCGGCAGACAATTCTTCGCATTGTTCTGAAAATGTACGTAGAATTCTTAAACGGGACAGTAGTTTTAGCAACATGAATCTTCAAAATTTGCAAAAATAAAGTCCGTTAAAAAAAAAAGTGCGCCGTCGTTTCCAACACGAAAAAAAAGATTCCGATTTATATGGAGGGGCGGCTTCCACATTTAACCCACTTTGTATATCAGAAGGAAGGAAGGAAAGGACGGACGGAGGACACACGAGACGCACATTCTTAACTTATTGTAAACACATAGCCTAACCTAACATATATATATATATATATATATATATATATATATATATATATATATATATATATATATATATATAATGCACGCAACGCACTTCCCTAACGCAGAATATCGCACGCTGGGGGTATCGCTCGAAATGGTCCTTATATACTAACCAAGCAAATTCTTACCGCTTGTGAGAAACGACCAGTGCCGTACCAAAAGTTTTTGGTGGCCCGAGTTTATTTATTTTTATTACTTGAGCCGGGATATTTTTCTAACATTTGTCAGAGAAATGTTGTATAATAACTAGGGGAGAGTTGGGTATAATGGCGGGCTTTGCATGAAATGTCCTATAAATTATAATGTGATTTTGATGTGGTGCATTTTTCAAGGTCAAGCTCATATTATCGGCGAACACGTTTTATTACTCAAATGCTGGTTTATTTCAACAATATGAAGATTTTAGAAAAAATCAGCACAGTTTTGTAGAAAAATCGATTATATTCGACGGTATATAAACCCAAGAAAATGTTATTGTTTACACTTTTTTCCCAATATTACTGAAAGAGTGGTCAAAAATATTTCAACCTAGTACTAAATATTTGATGCAAAAATGTTGTATCTTTTACCCTATCTTGAGAAAAAAAAGGCAAATTGTATCATTATGAAAATTAAATGATTCATTTTTTAATTTGTGAAAAAAATGTTTAATATAAAATATTTGCTTTTAAAATTAAGGATCACACAAAACAAAACATACAAAAATTATAAGAAAATTTAAAAAATGTATGGATAAAAAATCTGCTATATATGCGTTGATTAAAAATAGTATAACAATTATTAAAATAAATACTAACATGAATAAAAAGTAAAGTATGGAAAAAAACTTCTAATTGACAATTTGTCAGAACAAATATATAATTTGATCTGCTTTGATGTTCACAAAATCACGAAGACAATTTTTGGAAAAATTCATTTTTTCGACCATTTTGAATTTTTTACCCTAAAACTAATAATTTTTAAATGTGGTAGCCGCTGGACCGGGAAATGAGCAGGATTTTTATAAAACCGGAAAACAGGAAAACGACCGTGAATTTAGTGGTAAAACAAATGTAAACGTCCGATTGAAACTTTATAAACTATTTTCAATTTTAAAATAATTTAAAATGAATAAACTAATTATCAGACTCTTTTATTCAATTTCAAATTACACACGTTCAAATATTGTTTCAGTTTTAAATACTCCATTTGAACCCATTCTGAATTAAAATTTTCCTGCAAATCTCGGTAAGACCTTGTTTGCAAAGAAATTATAGGAAAAAGCAGAGCTTCCCTGCCTATGTCTGCAAATGTTTCTCTCTACATGGTACTTTTTTCTGCAAATCTCCGTTACATCTAATTTGCAGAGAATTCGCAGAACGAAGCAGACTTTGTCTGCTTCTTTCTGCAAGCAGTTCCTCTCGATAAATTTCTTCTAAGTCCTTTATTCCTTGTTGGTCATCACTTTGCAAATTGTTATGACCACCATATTTCGGACAATTTGGTCGAAATCAATGATCACACGATTTTATTTTCGTTGGTCATTACTTTGTAAAGTAGCTTCGTGTTGTGGACAGTTTTTAAATTTTGCCAAAAATTTTGGTGGCGCACATGAGCGAATTTAAAGACGAATGACTTCGATACCCGTAATTTTGAATTTCATATCACTATCGAAGATTCAATACCTGCGTCACACTGCCCCCCTCCAATGATGTCTTTCTTAATTAGTTAGCGCAAAATTTCTTATTTGTGGCTTATTTGAGCGCATTTGCAGTCATGACCCCCCGCCATTTTAACCGCTGATAACTCGGTTATCAATGTGGCGCATAAGATCTTGAAGGTCATGAAATCTAAACTTTAGTTTTTCAAATTGGGGGGGGGGGGGGGGGCTGATGTTCTTCAGCCCCGCATAACACCTGATATAACTCTTAGAGTTGCGTGGCACATTTTTCAATTGTGGCACATATGACTGATTTTAACTACCGTGTGAAGATTGATGTAAAGCCATCTTATGATTTTGTAATACAAAAATTCACGAAGTTTGAATCCTTAAAAATAAAATATTCATTATAAAGAAAAAGATCTCAGAGATTTTAAAAATACAGTCTGATGCTCAAGAGAATCTCGAAACAATATGAGATGATTTCTTTCACACTTATCTAATTCTCACACTTTGCAATTTGCAGTATTAGCACTGCACAATAAATTCCATTTTTCTTGCATTAGTGCTTAATTAGTTTCACATAGGCAGATTGAAGGGCCACATACATACCGATGTGAGTCCAATTCCTAGTTGTTTTTGAATTCAAATCATCAATAGATTTTTCTAGTTTGTCAATCAGTATATTGGAATCGACGATGAGTAATGGGTAGATGACATATTTTTTACTACACACAGCAGTTAACAAGGTCTTATAATACCGTAGGTATTTCATTATAGTCTTTGAGAGGACACCAGTCAGATCCTGCTAATCGCAAAGGACGGAGATCTGGGTCTGTATCATGTAGTAAAATCAAAGCTTTTTCCAACTCCATAACCTTAACAATCATGTCGAGTGATGAGTACCACCGAGTGGATACGTCAATACTTGGCGACAACATTGTCATACATACGGCATCGCAACAACATTCCAATTCCAGACACAGCTTTTTCCGATTACTTCAATTTTAAAAACAAAGGTCCTAGTATTTTCAAAAATGTATTCCTATTTTCTTTGACAGATATTTTTAGTTCTAGTTCAGCTTCACCTTCGCATTCCTCGTCGTCGATTCCATCAGAATCTTTAGGATCTGCATCATTTTTGAGTTGTAGTTGAATTAGTGAATCCTGTACACATAGATTAAATATGTGAGAAGCACATCTAAAGTGCATATCTCCTGAAGGAAAATCCTTGTCTGTAGATTTCTTGATTAATTGCAATTCAGACATAAATTCAATATTGGACGCCGTATTATCTAAGGTGTACTCTGTACTTTCTTCTGTTCTTCGTAATCTTTTGAAAACTCTTTAAATAATTCAGCAACCATCTTTTCAGAATGAAATTCTTTGAATGGCATTAGATCCAGCGTTATTGATTGGAGAATCCAGTGTTCATTAACGAAGTTTCCTGTTTTCAAATAATTTATAGAAAATAAGTTTTCAAAATTACATGATATGAATTACAAGTATTATATTAAATTTAATATGAGGATTAATTTCTTAAGTGTACCACAAAAAAAATTCAATTCCAATCCATTTGTCGGAAATGAGAGTGTGAATTTGTTAATTGTTTGCTGATACCATATTTTCTAGAAATGTTCAAGTCCTTTAATATTCATGAAAAAATTTTTGAGCAGTACAGTTAGTAAGGATTTTGTATTTGCGACTCAACCTTGTAAGTACACGTGAGAAATTATACTCCATATATGTAATTTTATTCGATTAGTTGCTATTTTACTTATTTTGTAGTCAAGGATGTTTCAATACATACCTAAAATAATTAATAATTATATGTATCCATTGAGGAAGTTTCAATTCAAGCTCTAACCTCGGAATTCATTTTTTGCATTATTAAAAATATATTATACATATGTGACCGTCCGCGAAGAAAGGGACCTAATGCGGAAAAAATCGAGTTTTAGTTTTTTACACCCATCTATAGTTTATGATTTGCTATATTATTTTTATATTTAAAAAATTCTAATTGTTATTCAACTGCAAAGTAAGGGCCTCTGCGAGACTTGCCAATAAATCAGAAAATCTCACTTTTCGCTAAATTTGAAATAAAATGTCACTCACTTATCAGATTCAGTCTTCCAGTGACAGTGACCTTCAATGAGATTATATGACAATTTACAATTTTCATTGTCGAAAACAATGGTTTACACAAATTTTTATCATCGCAGGCATTTTTTTTTAATGACGCTTCTTTAAGGTATTAGCAGCCTGTTATTCAGTCATGGCTCTGTGCTATCAATCGATAACAATTTATAATGGTTTAAACAAACTTAATTAGGAAATTCATTTTTTACCTATTTCTAAAGATGAAAACGTGGCTTTTTCAACGTCACCAACAGTTATTAAGTAATTAAATTTTTTTTTAAACCTCGAGAGCGATCCACTATTTTTATTGCCATTAACAATTTTACAGATAATAATTTATAGACATTAATTACAATAAAAATAGTGAATCCTTATGAAGTATTCTGAAAAAAAGGTTTGAAAATTAGTTATTAATAGTTGGTTACGTTGAAAACCCCAAGTTTTAACCTTTAGAAATAGCCGGAAAATGCATTTGTTAATTAGTCTTGTTTAAACAATTATCAGTTGTTATAGATAGATAGCACGGAGATATTACTAAATAACGGCCTGCTAATGATGAAAAATGCCTGAGGTGATGAAAAATTGGTTGAACAATTGTTTTTACCAGTTAAAATTGTTGATTGTTGAAAAAACCAAGTTCTATCTCTAAAAATAGCCATACAGTGCATTCGTTAACTAAATTTATTTAAACGATCACCAAATGTTAGTGGATGAATGATGCTGATAAGTAAGTGACTACGTCAATTTCGCGGCTTCCCTGAAAAAAACTAATCTTTAAACAATTTAGAATTAGTTATCACATTACTAGGTATTTCCTTAATAAAAATTCCTATATTATATGTTTTAGCTACACAAGCGACATTGATGAGAATACACCAAGTTGAGATCGAAAGGGAGTTGCGTGAACGCGAAAGGCGATGGCGCCAGGAGCAAGATCAAGCCATCCAAATTTCACCAATAAGCAAGTCCATTAGTACATTATACTTTGTTTTAACTAAGAAAAATTCTTATTCAGGAAAAAAAATTAAATTTCTTAACCACCAATAAATTTACACGCTAAACGGTTTTGGCCCCTGGAGGCTTTTGAAACAAGTTTTGACTTTCAACTTAAAAGTTAACGGAAGAAACGTTTAAAAAAATTTACAAGAGGTGAGCCCACACTTGTAGTAGTTATTTACTACAAGAAACTATCCACCTAGAAACACTACCCGAACCGGGTAGTGTCACGCCTACCCTGAAAGGGAAATGGCTCAATGGTATACTTACTTACTTACAAGAAACCTTCTTTATGATATTTCAGGACTGCTAGAGTAAGTCAGATATAAATCTTTCGTTCAAATAAACGTTGTTAATTTTTTACCACATACGTTGCATAAATCATACATCTTGGAGCTCATGTGGAGTTGAGCGAATTTCGAGCAACAAAAAACTTATAGCGGAAAATTTGTTCAGGAAATTATACGTATGTTCTTTGCGAAAAAATAATTCAAAATAAATCATCATTAATGCGTAATGCATTAGAAAACCCAATTGAAAAAGTCTGTGTCACTGAGGTTAGAGATATAACTAAGAATTTAAAAAACGGTAAGGCTGCTGGTGTAGACAGTATTAGCGCTGAAAGGCTTAAATACGGTAGCGAGTACATACCTCGCAGGTTGTGCGAATTGATAAATTTATGTTTCGAGTTGGGAGAAGTCCCAGACGATTGGAGAAAACCAATTATCGTAACAATATACAAAATAACGGGAGATAAAAGAAACTGCAGTAATTATAGAGGTATCAGCTTACTAAGTACCGTAAGTAAAGTGTACTCAAAAATACTTATTTGTAGGGTAATGAAAATTAAAGAAGAAAAGATATCGGAAGTCCAAAGTGGATTTATGCCAGGAAGATCATGTACAGATCAGATATTTAGCTTAAGACAGATCACAGAAAAAAGCTTGAGAGTAGAAAAGAAAGTTTTATGTGCATTTGTTCACCTGGTAAAAGCATTTGACAAGGTAAATAGAAGTAAACTTTGGGAAGTCCTTGAAGAGTACAGAGTCAATGGATGGCTCCTGCAAGCGATAAAAGCAATATGTACAGGTAGTGAAGCCAGTGTAAGGGTAAATGGGAAACTGAGTGACTGTTTCGACATTATGCAAGAACGGCCCTCTTCGACGAAGAAGGTGTAGATCTCGAAACAGTGAAGGTACGTGGGTTAGCTTTCGCAGATGACAATTGAGGGAAAAATTGAGAAAACAATGTGCAACATTATCCTAAGTGATAACAGATTAGAACAAGTTGACAAGTACGTATATCTGAGAAGCCTATTCACTAGCGACAGAAAAATAGATGGGGAGTTAGATAAGCGCATAAATAAGGGTAAGAAGATTATTGGTAGAGCAGGGTAAATTCTCAGAAATAAAAACATATCGAAAAAAGCTAAAATGGCCATACATAACTCTATATTCGTACCAAGCGTACTATACGGTAGCGAGACATGGACATGTCAAGAAAAGGACAGGAGTAAGATTAACGCGATTGGCATGAAACCTCTGGGCACAATATGCGGGAAAACACTGATGGACAAAGTCCGAAACGAGATAATCCTCCAAGAACACACAGAGAAATTTCCTTTTGTGACAAAAGGATGTTTCTTGACGTAAATGGAATTTCCTCTTAAATTTAAGATTCAGAGGATTTTCATTTGTCTCAACAGGAATCCTTTTGCAGCAAGAAATTTCCCAATGCGACTAACTTCACCTAATCTTGCAGCCAAATAATGCTATTTGTCTAAAAAATATATTCACTTCGTTCAAAGCAAAACAGGCACGAGGATGATGCTTTTGTTTCAAGTCAACTTTTTCTCCGAGTGAATGTGGTACAGGAGAGACACTAGCTTGTTACTGATGGTTTCATTTTGATAATTTTTCTAGTAGAAAATATATTTATAGCTTTCTGAACAGATCAGTTACATCAGCCCCCTGTCCAACTCATCATTTTAGGGGTTTCTCTAACCCACTAAATTGCGTCGTAAATGCGCTCATGTGCGCCACTAATAAAAAATTTTGCGCTACAAAACTCTAAGAGTTATATCAGGTGGTACGTGGGGGAGACATTCCCCTCCTGCAAATTAAAAAAATCAAAGTTTAAAGTGCATGACCTTGAAGATCTCCAAATGTGCTGATATGCGCCACGAAGAAAAACTTTTTCGCCACATTGATAACCAAGTTATCAGCGATCAAACTAGAGGGGGGGGGGGGGGATCTGGCACTGTTTTTCTTAAAGGATAGCATTTTTCAAATTCAGCATAGCTATCCGACAAAACTTCAAATGCGCTCAAATGCGCCACCAATAAAAATTTGTGTGCTAACTAATTAACAAAGATATCATTTGGGGAGGGGGCAGGGTGATGAGGGTGTTAAATCTTTGATAGTGATATGAAATTTCGAATTACGGATATGGAGTCATTCAACTCCAAATTAGCCCTTATGCCCATATTATTTTCTTTCAATTCAAAAATTCACAAAGCTACGAAAGCTACGAAATTCTTGGAAATTAAAAAGACCATGAATACAACGATCAAATTTGCATGTTGACCGTTGAAGAGGAATTTGAATTTTAACTTATTTTTAATTCAATTTAGACAAGAATTTATATGATATTTATATTCCGGACTTTCTAATAAATCACAAAATCTCACTCTTCGCTAAATTTGAAATAAAATCGCACTTACTTATCAGATTTATTCTCCCAGTGATAATTGATATTGTTTGAACAAATTCAATATCTGGCTATTTTTATAGGTCAAAACTTGGTTTTCTCAACGTAATGGAGTGTAAATAACTAATTTCAATTTTTAATAATAAAAAATGTTATAAATATATTATAATTTTATATAAATATGAATATATTATTAAATAAATATTATGATTTTAATATTATATATAAAATTTATTTAGAAATAATAAATTGTGGATAATCCTTTAAGGAGATTACATGACGATTGACAATTTTCATAGTGCAAAACGATTGTTTACACAAATTTTTATCAGCTCAGGCATTTAAACAAAAACAATTGTGGTCCTTGAAGGTATTATCAGCCTGTTATTCAGACATGTCTCTGGGCTATCAATCGATAAAGATGTATAATTTTTTAAACAAACCTAATCAACAAATGCATTTTTTATCTCTTTCTGATTTGATAAGTAAGTGCAACTACGTTCATTTCGCGATTTAGCTGAAAAAAACTGATCTTTAAACAATTAAAAATTAGTTAACAGATTACAGAGGTATTTCTAAATTACCAACGAATGATTATTTATGGAAAAATGACTTATGGGGTTTTCTTTGGGGTCTATGAAGAACTCTTAAGAATTTATTGAGATATGGAATTATTTGCAAAACATCATCACGTTTAAATATTAGATTTACAAAAATCTGAATTTTTCCATATTAACTATAAGTATGAATAAGAATAACCTTAAGGCTGTATATATTAATAAAAGAAGGTTATGGAAATATAAAACTTAAAAAATAAAAAATAAATTGATAAAAAGACGCGACTGCGTCAGATTGATAGAATAGAAAAATAAATGATAACGATACCTCGACCAACTTACGGTATTTACAAGTTATTGCTTCACAAGGAAAAAACTAACATTATTTACACACTTAATCTATTTTACCTTACTTTATTATTCATGTTATCAAAAATTACTCAAGGATTGGTCAATATTTTCAATAATTCACTTTAGTATAAAATTAATGTCTAATTTTTTTACTTTTCCAGTGGAGAAATGCTCAAACTTTTTCACTATGATTTTAGATTGATTGAAAAAAAATTAAATATTGCAATTAATCTACCAATTTTCATAGAAATTGACTAACAGTAATTAATTAACAATAATTTAGCATTTTTTATTTTTTGTTATTTTTTTGAGACCAGGTATACATGTTTTTGAGTTATCAAGTTTTTGTATTGCAAATTAATTTCCATCCTTTTTAGCGACGTAAAAAATATGAAGAGGTTATACTAGTACTTTACTTTTGAATTAATTACTGATTTCAATATCACAAAGTCATAATCAAAAAAAAACGAAAGCTGAACAAAATTTAATTCTGGATGTAAAAATTTGTTGTGATACCTCTCAATCTTCATGAAAAAATATGAATAACTGTTTACATAGAGAAACAAAATTTGGCCTTGGCTTTTTGAAAATCGAATTTTTTCCCCAATTCGTTTTATAAAATTAAAATAAATAAATTTCAATAGATATATTTGAGTTTCAAAAGTTTTGAAGAATGTGAACGGTTCCAAAGTATTTCGAAATATTTCAAGGGATTTCTAACTACTTCAAGTAATTTCAACAGACTTCAAGGGATTCCGGAGGACTTCTAAGAATTCCAAGGGAAAATTATTGCAAGAAGCTTTAAGACATTTTAAGGGTTTTAAACAAATTTTCCGAGTATTTCAAGTGATTCAAGGTATTTCAAGGGACTTTCGAAAATATCTGGAGATCTCATGACGTATGAAAGGAATTCAAGGGATTTCAAAGGATTTAAATTAATTTTAGAAGACATGAAGGGACTTTCTTGAATTTTTTAAAAGTTGTTAATGTTATTTTTTCAAATCCTCTTCTCTCCTCTCTTCTCCACGACCAAAACTATAAGGTTTTCACTCTTCTGCTACAAAAAGCCTAAAAAGAACCATAATCAAGCGTTCAAGTTTGTTTAGGCTGGGTTGAATAGTATATTACGTAACTAGGGGAGAAAGGCAACGATTCCAGCGAGTGTGAGATTAGCTGCCCGATCGAAGCGTCAGCAGAAATCACACGAATTGACATCGCTGCATTTTCCCAAGTCCCGTATGCAATTTTTCATAACACGAAAATGACAGACGCGCGCATAATCCCATTACTTTCATTCAGTCGCCCCATCTTCTACTTTCGCCACAGGGACGACAGTTAATTTTCGCCCCGCCAGCTGATTTCTACTCGATTTGGCAAGAATCAGCCACTTTCGCTTTGCTTAAGAGGCTGTCAAACTTTTGATGCGCGTGTTATGAAAGAGTACATTATGTAACAAGGGGCGAAAGGAACAGATTTTTGCGAGGGCAGTAATTACACGAGGGAAAAGTCTACTTTCGTACCGTGTTACATATAGTATTTCATTTTACTCTCGAACAATAAAAGACAAAAATTGCAATTTTATCTTTGCCCCGCAAATTTTACTTTCGCCCCGCAAATTTTACTTTCGCCCCGCTAATTTTACTTTCGCCCCGCTAATTTTACTTTGGCCTCGCAAATTTTACTTTCGTCCCGCAAATGCGGTTTACAGGAAATATATGCTACTTTCGCCCCTATTTTCAGGGGCGAAAGGTGGCCATTTCGGTCGAGTGGAATAAAATACTTTGCACAACACCCCGTTTGCAAGTCCGCCTTTCGAGGCCTGCACAGGGCTTCGAAAGTGACCAATTTCAGGCCCCTTTACTTTCTTCCCGTGACGTCATCGTTTTTCCAGCCTAGCGAAGAAATTCAACCCTACATCCATTTTTTACTCCCGAAAATTGAAAGAACGAAAAAAATGTTAGAGAATTATTTTTTTTCTGTTTTTAAGAAACATACCCTTTTTATCGTTTTTTCGTTCAAATTCAAACTAAATTAACAGAACTAAACCAGAAAAATCAACTAATTTTAGTTGAAAAGTCTACAATTATATTTTGAATTCAAAATTCTTCTCGTTTAGTTAAAAATTTTAGTATTTGGTTGAAAATTTCATTGTTTTGTTCATAATTCGTTTTTTTCGGTTGAGAATTAATTTCTTCACCTAAAAATTTAACTATTTCATTTTTCGTTGGAAAAAAGATATTTTTATCAAATTTAATCTTCTCTAGTTGGAAGTTCGTCCCTCCGAAACGTCAACACTCGCGATAAATATTAAAAAATTAACAAAATAACACAATTTTCAAACGCCGAAAAAAAGTAAACAGAAACAGTACAATCATCGCCGCGTGGTATTTCGATCGATCACTAAATCTATTTAAAAGGACTTCTGGCGCCATATTCAAAATAGAAAAAGCATTGAAACATATGTAGGAGTAATAATTCTTAATAAGTTATAATATATTATTTAAAAAACATAACAAATAAATATTTTCTTGAAAAATATAAGAAAAAAAAGAAGGAAAAATATATTCAACGCAAAATACTGCCTGATGAAATAGATAAATAAAACTTTCCACATTTTCTTCTAATTCTGAGTTGATCTTATAACATTCCCTTCAAACCACCCACACAGAAGAAATAATTTACATATAGCTAAAAAAGATTTGGTAAAGATTTTCCAAATTTGTAATTAGCAAAAATAAGCATTTTCCACATATAATGTACCCCTAAAACTCCATCAAACCCACCCACGTATTAGAAATCAATTATAGTAAGCTGGAAAAGACTTGGTAAATATATTGCTTGATTATCCTTTGACGAAAAAATAAAACTTTTAGAGAAAGTCGAAGTCGTTGTTTCTAGGATTTTTTGATGTCATCCTCAGTCAATAGATTGTTATCAGAACACCCACACAAAACCACTCTCGCATTAGAAATCAATTCTAGAAAACTGGAAAGAATGTCAATATTTTTCTATCTCATTTTTTTGAAAAAAATACCCATATTCGAATAAATGGAAGTCATAACCAATCATTTCTGACAAGATGTAAAGAATCTTTGAATGTTTCGATCTTCTCCTTCAGGAAAATTATCATTTTTCGAAAATATGGAACTCTGTGCCAAGAGGATTTTTTTGTTAGACTTCAGGATATGGATTCTTATCACAACACCTCTCCAAATACACCCAGGCAGTACCAATCATTTCTGATAAGATGTCAAGATTCTGTG